>JASFAX010007649.1:0-21079 GCA_030737875.1 Allium sativum | reverse complement strand
TTGCATATCAGTAATTTCAACACTCCACCTTGATATCAAATCACAACATCTCCTCCACTCAACACCAGCCAACTTATCTCTCACTTTCAACCTTCTTTTCTTAATTACCATCATTACAGATCTCCACCATCGCCCACTAACAATGCACCTCCCTCATCCATACATCACACCAATAGCGATCTTCAAAAGCGTTTGTAATACCACAAAGGCTTCCATCTCGTCTTTGTGGATTTCACAACTCGACATCCATCTTCCGTTTGACATGATCTCTTCATCTCCGAGATCACTCGAGCATCATCAATATCTAGACCCTTGTCGATACAATGATCCTCCATCTTAGGACCGTTAGCAGTGACCATATTAACCACTCCACCTTGTTGTGGACTAGGTTCTTCAAATAGTACCCGCCTTCCACTGTTGACCACTGAATCGATCAAACTATATAGGTTTCCCTCCTCCAAAACTCCTCACATCATCACACGACCACCTTTCTTCACTCTTAAATCTCCAGCTCGAGTCTCATAAGTGCAACCATGACGATCTAACTGACCAAGAGATATGAGGTTATGCGAACAAGTGGGTATGTGCCTCACACTGATCACTTCTCTCACCACTCCATCATGCATCCAAAACCTAATAGCTCCAACTCCACAAACTGGAAACTCTACTCCATTGGGCGTTTTTATCATGCCAACACTCTTCTCATACGAAGGAAAACTTTTCACATCTCGACATATGTGAAAACTTGCTCCTTAATCCATTTTCCAAGGTTCCACAACACTAAATAGGACATCACATGAAGAATCACTTTTGGTACCTTCAGCAAAGCCTGCCTGTGCCTCATCACTACTATTATCACCTTGCGTCTTCTTCTACATATCTCGTATATACGAATAGCAATCGTCGTGCTTGTGACCATCCTTCTTGCAATGGAAACAAGTGATTGCACCTTTACCCTTGGCTCCCTTTTTCTTCCAAACTGTATCAACTGAATCCCTTGCTACCATCGCCTCAGTTTGAACCGATTTCAATTCCGATCCTTTTCTCCTTAGCTCCTCATTCAAAAGACTGCTTCGAATCGTTTCCAAAGAGATAGTTCCGTTAACATTGGAATTACTCAATGAAACGACCAAAGTCCCGCGGCTTTCCGAAAGAGAACTCATCAATAAAAGAGCCTGCAACTCATCATCAAAATTGACCTTCGAATTTGTGAATTGATTGATCACATCTTGAAATTCGTTCAAATGCTTTGCAACAGACTTCTCCTCATCCAACCGAAGTTGCACCAACTTTCGAACCAGAAAAGCCTTACTTGTAGCGCTCCTTGACTCATACAAATATACTAATTTGTCCCACGACACCTTCGCGGATTCACAACTAGCCACATGGTGGAATACAGAATCATCCAAATATTGGCGAATCAACGCAGTCGTCTTTTTGTCCATTTTCTTCCACTTTAACTCATTCATATTCGGGACTTCTCCCTATCTCCATCAATGGGATCATGCAAATCATTGAGATATAGAACGTCCTCCATCTTCGTCTTCTATTTACCCTAATTCTTCCCATTCAAAATAGCCATCTTCGAAAACGTCATCATCTCTGACATCTACAATCTTTAGCTCAACAAGCACTCCAAGCTATGCGATGATCTGAGCTCTGATACCAACTGTTGCGCCAAAATATTACACAAAATGATCTGATACCAACTGTTGGTGTTTTGTGCGCAGCAGAAGTTTGACAAAACGCCAAGAAAAATCGGATCTTTTTCACCTAACCATTTGGAGATGAATGGGATTAAAAAAAAACACAAATAATATCGGAAATATGAACACACGATATTCTACCCAACCACCCTCTTTATTGATTCACCGAATAAAAAAATATTTACAACCGATCTCAACTATTGTTACAAACAATTACAACTTGAACTAATAACTTTATTGAGAAATAGACAGAGAATATCTAATGGCTAAACAATTTGAGGAGAAAGATAATGAAGAACAATGACAAATTTTTCACACCTAATGAAGATGTTACTTAGGCCTTTTATAGAGTGAATTGCTTCATACCTAAGTTTTCTTGACCTCCAAGCAAACTTGGAATCCAAATTATCTTCATACATGTCAAAATTTTATTTAGATAAGCACCAAATAATTTTTGCCTTAACTATTCCACAAATATAGCAACAAATCTCTCCATAAAATATGTATAGATAATTTGTTGCCCATAATTGTGATTTGCGTATCATAAATTTCAGTAGCTCATGTGGTTGGAAGGCAATATAGAAGCTGGGTTCAAAAACTAAGTTTCAATTAAGTGACGGCTAGCTATGGTCCATTAGTACATGTATGTCTCGGTTAGCGATGGATAACTATGGCCCATTGGTACAAGCATGTGTCGGTTAATGATGGCTAGTGATGCATTTTTGTTCCAGACTTGCGACGGTTAATGACGACTAGCGACATAATGTTTCCAGCCATGTGTCGGATAACGACGATTAGCGATAACTATTCAACCTTCCATAGTCTGCCATGGGTCTCAACCTTCCAACGCAAACCATCGCTAATATGGATAAGTTAGTAGTCACTAAAATCGACGCTATTTTATTTTGTGTCGGATTAAACGACGATGACTTTTATTGTCGGCTAACTACGGTTTTTTGTCATTGCTATCAACAAGCTTTCTTGAAGTGGATTTACTGACACCTAACATAAAGCTTCGTAGCTATATAGGCAAATTTACTAGGGATTTCAGTGCTACATAAGACAATAATAAGAAGTTTGAAGAATGATACAAAAGAATTGTTAGATTTACCGACCATCCACATAATGCTTTGTAGGAGACTGCTTATATAAGTCAATTTACAAGGGATTTCAATACCAGATATCCTTAAACCAATGAATTTGTAGTTAATTCGATAGAAAGCATTGACAATGAATGAATATATGATATTTGTCTATTCTCTTACAATCCATACGTGTAGCAAAATTTATTTTGATTTTGTTCGACCTAAAACCATTTAATATAGCTCTTACGGAAATTCTAAAAATTCTAAAAATGAAAATTAAAGATTTCTTCTTAAGCAACAAATATAGGTCTATAATGTATTTATTACCATGACAAAAGACAAACAACTTTTTATTGTTCTTGAATGCATATAATAGGAAATAATTGTCTTAATAAAATCCAACGTCTAACAATTGCAGGTGAATGCATTTTGTATCATATGCTTATTATTTTATTTTTAGAACATTAGACGGTGGTGCTTGGTTTATTTTGTATTTTGTAATTTGAGTTTTCAACGTTAGCTACAAAAAATGGATAGAATAAACGGACAATGAAGAGGATCGAGGGGACGACGGGAGGTTGGAGGGACAACGAAAAGATGGATTGTGTCTCATCCATCCATTATTTTCCAAAATATGGAAAATAAGAAAAAGCTGCTTTTTGTTTTAGATGTTAAGTTCGTTTTCTAAAACGGTCATTTTACAAGGTTTATACATGTCGTTTGCAATTTTGTTATGACAAAAACGGAAAATTAAAAACAATGAATCAAAAGCACCCTTAGTTTTTTTTTTTCTTTCCTTTCTATTTTTATCATTAAACATTGTTAAGTTTTTGTTTTTTAATTTTTTATATTGATCTAGATTTTATATGAAAGTCACTGAAGTTATTA
Organism: Allium sativum; assembly: GCA_030737875.1. Lineage (NCBI taxonomy): Eukaryota > Viridiplantae > Streptophyta > Magnoliopsida > Asparagales > Amaryllidaceae > Allium > Allium sativum. The sequence continues at coordinate 17,400 of JASFAX010007649.1, read as the reverse complement.
AATTGAAAATTTTCATGCAGTTTGATAAAATAAAATTGAAAAATATCAAGGGAAAATGTATCTTCATTTTTTTTTTTTTTTTCAGGAGGGTAACCGATCGAAGTTGTAAAGCTCTCCCCAGTGCATCTAGCATGATCCTCGAGCACCACATAAATGACTAATATTAGCGTATGCACATGGTAAACTCTTAGCATGTTATTTCGGGTTTCAAACCCGCCATACTGCTAACATGGTGCAAGTCCTTAACTGCTGGGCTATAACTTCTTTTTTAAGAATTAGATTTAGAACTTGTAAGCGTTGATTTAAAATTAAAAGTTATTATTTGTTCTTTAATTAGATAGAACTTAACGATCTGTTATTTACGTGTAGGGGTAATTTATAACTTTTCAATCCAATGAGACGGAAATAAGTACACATTCAAAGCCAACACAAATTTCAAGTTTAGTCCAATTCCTCCGTCCTCTCTCTGCGCCCACTGCAATTATAAAGAATCTTAACTTCTTAACTATAAAAGAATCTCTGTTCCTTCACATCTGTTTCTCACTGTTTGGGAATAACTATTAATAACGATAAACGATAAAATGGAGGAAGCTGATAAATCAACACTGTATTGTTGATATTTTCATTGCATTTATATACGAATTTTACCGTGGTAAAGTTACTTCATCATTCTGCAAATTTTTTTCCTTCCCTTTTTAGTTAAAATTATGTTACATTGATTAACTAATCAACTTTCCACAGAAAGGATGGGTTATGGATTCAAGTGAATCAACATATGCTACGATATTTAAGTCAGATTTTTTATTTGAATGAAAACAATGTACAACAGCATTGTTTCCGTTCATGGTCCATATTTTTCGTTTCAAACATTTTATGAAAACAGTGTCGAATTTGATCAAATTTCAGTTGTGCATGAATTTGATCATCCATTTTATGTTACAGAACTGGCAATTCTTTTGTTTTCTCATATTTCCTCACCGAGAATTGTTAAAGGGACTCCACATTTGATTAAAGAGAGACCAATTTTTATTTATTGTATAACTGTTGTGAGGAGGACAAAATAAATTAGCCTCCCCTTAAACATATAAACTAAAATTACGATATTAAACTCCTATAATCCTTATTAATATAAACCATAAAATCTTAAACCTTAATTAAATCTTATAATTTAACATTGCATATAAAAACAAAAAATGATGTAGTTAATGTAATAGAGACACAGGAAAGTTTTATGGATCATTAAAAGACATCAAATTAGGTAATTAATTGTAATTAGTATGGTTAATCTAAATAAATGCAGAAACGAAAACTTTGATCTAATATGCTGTATCAAATTTATGTAATTGAGATGTTTAGTAATTCGCAGGTTTGTTACTTGTGCTGAATTTAGTAAGTTAGGGTACGTCTCTTTTTCTTTTCTTTTTAAAATAAACCAGACTCCCTTAACAATTGCTTTTTAACCTGGAGTCCACTTAAAATTATTTTCCTTTAACCAAATGTGGAGTCCCTTTAACAATCCCCTTCTCATCATGCAATCCTCTTGTAATATCGTGTTTTGTATTACTCTGAAGAAAATGAATAAATATAAATTCCAAAAATCATAATTGTTCTGAAATATAAACCGCAAACTTCACAACTTCCCTCTACCCTACTGCAAACTCTAGTACGTACCACTGCAAGGTTCCTAAAGTTTGTTTTCATTAAATTTCTACTGTTGCGATTGCGGTACCGTGTACACATTTATAGCTATGTTGGTGCAGTTGTGCACTACATTAATACGTTACAAAATTTCTGTTGCAGGCTTATAAAGCCACATACAACTCGTGTGTAGTATAGCATTATTATTTTAACAATTTTGCATGTAACTTGCAGACTCGCAGTTAAATGTGTAAAATTTTCCAAAAAAAAAAAAAAAAAAAAAATCAACGGTTTGACAGTTGAACTAAAATATCTTGACCCATGAGTTATCACTCTTCGATGAATGGTCCGTTATAAAAATTGTATACAACGATAAGTGAGTTGGTGCAAATAGGTTAATCTGTTGAAAGTTTTCTATTCCATCAACGAAAGATTTATCTACCACTTTTATGAATCTCTATGAACCTTTCGAAGGAAGGAAAAATGCAGTCATAAACCATAAAAAACACATATGTTGATTAAATTACCTGAATAATACTAGTATACTGTAAAGTAATACTTTTTTGTTCTAGTACATAAATACCACAGTGTTTCTAATTCTAGGGCACATCAATGATGCCTTAAAGTGAATATATTTTACAGGAAAAAACTCTGTAACAAAAGCAAATGTTAAACTTGTGCATGCACGCAAAGGATGGTTTAAAGTTGCAAAGGATGATTAGAGCATCTCCAACGGTATTCAGACCTTGAATATTACAATATGTAAGATTACGAGGAAGAAGTTGAATTTTTTCCAACAGTTGCGTCTTGATTTTTTTCGACGTGGTAGAATACTAGCTATTTCTTATCGAATCCGATTACATGACGCGTCAATTTTTTAGGTGTACGTCTAATTTTTGCCTACGAAATGGTTGCGCGTCGACAAAATAAGCTCACAGAGTCAATTCAGAACTAAAGATTGACCCCGTAATATTTGATTGAATATTACGCTTCGTAATATCTGTTTGGGTGCGTTTTCTACCTAATTCGTGATTCAGAAGGTGAATTGAGCAGCTGCTTTGAGATGCTCTTAGTAAACCAATGGGAAGTATAAAGTTGCAGGGAACAGTAGGACTCATAGTTTGTAGACCATATTCCCGCGTTGAAAACATGGTTCACATCAAGCAGATCACACCTAACAAAACAGTGACATGGATAATGATGAATTGTTCATGGAACGTAACCCAAGGGTAAAATAGAAAGCCAAATGATTAGTACGTTTGTGTCATTCTCAGGGCCCTACATACAATTGCAGATAATTAAGTATGATTGTGAAACCACTGACGACTTATTCAAATAAATGAAAATCTCCTCGCGCATCTCATTCTCATAGAATTTTTCTTCGCAGTGGTAGAATCCAAGCAAAGCTGGCTAGCGTTTCCAACCCCTGTTCCCTTGACATGGATATGCTACAAACTTGGGTCTTTATGCTCAGTCAAATGAATTGAAAATAGAGAGAGTTTGAAATCGAAAAACTGGCTTGTATTGGAGAAAATATCACCTGAATGTAAAAATGTGAAAATTGGTGGAACTCTATTGATTGGATATAGAGGAACAACAGAATTTGGGTACAAATGATTTGTTTCTCTTGTATTGATGATGCAGGAAATTGTAATAACAATGTTGTAGAACTGAGTAAATGTTGTACAGAACAATTTACATAGCATGTCTCCCCCCCCCCCCCCCCCCCCCCCCCCCCCCCCCCTCCCCCCCCCCCCCCCCCCCTCCCCCCTCTCTCTCTCTATATATATATATATATATATATATATATATATATATATATATATATATATATATATATATGAGAAATGTTACGCTACACCTCTTATATTGCACGTGAAATTCCTTCTGAATTCCAGCCACACATTCTGATTTTAATATTCATTCATTCTCTTTCCGCTTAAATAATATAGTGTAGTGGAAACAGAGAGAAAGAATGAATATTAAAAGGGAATGTGTGGCTGGAATTTAGGGGGAATTTCACGTGCATTATAAGAGGTGTAGCGGAACATTGCCCTATATATATATATATATATATATATATATATATATATATATATATATATATATAGTTAATGAGCTTGGCCCATTAACTAACTATGCTAAATTACCCGGTAGAGTTAGAAATACATAACATAGTGTTAGCCTACTTTGTGATCAGGTTACACAAAGCTAAAAAATTAATTGATGAATATATTCAAGGATAAGAAGTGCAGCAAGCAGGCCTCTGGACCGGATCGGTCCCCTCTACCCGATCCCTTCTCTCTTTTATACGTAAGCTAAGGAGAACAGTTCAGACAATATTCTCGGGTCGGTTCGACCCCCCCTCCTAATGTCCGATCCGAACCATAGTCACCAAGCCGATCCGAACTGAGGGTCAGAGCTGCTTCAGTTACACACCATGATGCTACAAATCCGGAGCAGTTACCAATCACAATCCCACGTAGCTTATGGGTTGGCCACATCCTGGAGCATTCAAATCTAAGATTCGTGGGATGGACTCCACATGGCACCTGAAACGGATGGACTTTCAGCCTATAAATAATCCACAACACTCCATTTTGAAGGATCTTTTTGGGCCATTTGTCTACTCCAACTCCATCTCCAACGAACTTTCCCTATTATTTCAGATTGTACATAGAATCAATGAGTGCAATTCTACGAAATTGTGAGAGATTATCGATTGTACTAGTGAGACTGAGAAGATATCATCATTGTACTTTTATTCAATTCATCAACTAGTGAAGTATAAAGTGGACATAGGCTCATTAACACCGAACCACAAAAATCTTATGTTCTTGTTGCTTTTTGTTTCATTCTCTTTAGAATTATCGTCTAATTGGGTGTTAGATCCAATTTTTGGTGTAACATTTTGGTGCTTTCACCGAGAACGTTGAATTATCAGCGTTTCTGATTATCGTTCTACTGTTTGGATTCTCAAGTCCAAAGAAGTTAGTCCGCTTTTTCCAGTATTTCTGAAGTTTTAGGTTAATCTCAAGAGAATCAAACTTCATGGCTAAAGGAAAAGGAAAGGAACCAAAAATTTCTTGGGAAAATAAGGCGAATGAAGATCAACAGGCAATAGTTGTCACTAAGTCAAGGGGGCACGGTTCAGGACCGAACCGATCCAAAGGGGAATCACTGACCCGACCCGAGCTCAATGCACCGAACTGAACCAGTGGTGTTAATCCGGGCTGAACCGAAAGTTTGAATGCCACTAATAGTATTCCTCCAACCCGAATTGATGGTGCAATTATGACTCGGTCTGAACCGGTTAAAACTAAGGCTAGTACTTTTACTCGAGCTACCACGAATGCTCCAATGTCAACCACGACAACTAATGATCAACCATCTGCCTCCACGACCGTCTCACACATGGATTTCTCATGCTTGCTCGATATGTTGGACAGAACTAATGATGCCTTGGAAGTCCAGAAACATGAAAGTGTCGCTATGCGAGAGAACATGAAAGACATGAGTAGGCAAATAGACGAGCTACATAGGCAAAGAACACCGTCCCCGACTCCTCGTCTCACTATAGATCATTCATCTTCTTCGGAAGAAGGGCATCCACGCCAGAGGAGGCCATATGAGAGACCTAAGAACCTCGAGCAACTAGCATTTGGATCATTGGGATCTCACAAAGATGCGACTCGTGTTGTAGGACCTGATGACCCGAGCCTGAGAGAACCAATGTTGTTGCCAATGCGGGGATCTCATGTCCTTCTCAGAGATCCCAACATCACTAACCCTACTCAAGGACAACTCCTCCAGCCCCCTCGTCCCGTGAATGACCGGGATCATAGAGGGCAAGGAAATTCAGCTACTACCAGAAACCGAAAAGCGTCACCTGATATAGGGACGGGACATATCAGGAGAACCAGAAGTGCAGACCATCATCCAACGCTGACCAATGTTGAGGCATAAGCGATGGTGCGCCAGATTATTGTTGATAGCAGACATTACATCAATGAAGATTAGGGCATTGAGTGTAGCCATACCCCTTTCACTGATGACATCCTAGATTTCCAATTCCCACGACGATATAATTTACCCTAAATGGATCGATATGTAGGAAGAACCGATCCAAGCCAACATTTAATGAGGTATTCGTGGTACATGAATGTTGCAGAAGCTCCCGATGCCGTAAAATGTAAGGCTTTTCCCATTTATCTTGAGGATGTCACGTTGATTTGGTTCAATCGACTCCCCCTCGATCAATTTCCAATTTCAAAGAGCTAGGTGAGAGCTTCATGAACCAATTTCGACTCCACGCACGTAAATCCAAAAGTGTCATCCAACTATCCGGGATCAAGCATGCTCCTGGTGAATCTTTGAAGTCGTATCTAGATCACTTCAACCTAGCAGTTACTGAAGTAAGTGACCCACACAGATGGGGTTGATAAGGACACCGAATTCGGAGGATACTTAGCTGGAAAACCATCACTAACTAGGGAATTGTTCTATGAAAAGGCGAATATTCGCCTGTAAAGAGAGGAAATATATGCAAACCGAAAGAGAAGGTCGGATGGAACCACTAGGGAGGACATTCAGAGCAATATTGCCATCAAACAATACGGAGATAGCGCAGGAAAGGTCGAAGTAAATATTGGTAATAAAAATGGAGGAAACGGTAACCGGGGTGGAAACAGTGGCAAAAGAAGCAGGATTGGGGGAACAATTCCAGAAAGAGACATTGATTTCAAACCTTTGAGAATTACACGCCATTGTGGGACACTTTGGAAAATATTTATTTGGATACTTATAATGTCGTCCAGTATAAGAAACCTTCACCTAGGGATTAGACAGAGAAAGAACGTGAAACTAGGAAATTCTGTTTCTTCCACGAGACTTATGGGCATTCTACGAATGAGTGCCGCCATCTGAGGGATGTCATGGAAAAGTTAATTCGTGCTGGAAAGTTAGATGAATACAAAGTTATCCCAAAGGATAGGGGGCAAGAAGGATAGGCTCTGAATAAGAAGCAGCTCGCTTCCAAGCCTACTGCCCAGCAAAAGGGAAAGAATATTGTCATCAATACCATAATCGGGGGATCAAATCCAGCTGGGTCTAGTAACAGAACAATGGAGCAGTATATTAACGCAACCACACCAAGAAATAGGAGAATGTTGTAATCTTGAAGAAGCGGCACCTGTGAAGCAGCAAAAAACAGCTACAGATGATGTTGTCTTTCGAGACAGAGAAAGTGTTGGAGTCGAAGCGCCCAACACCGATCCACTAGAGATAACTGCCATTATCGGACCTGCGATAGTTAAGAAAATCCTTGTGGATAGCGGAAGTTCTGTCAACATTTTGTTTAAAAAAGCATTTGATCAGATGAAACTAGAAATGAAAGATTTAAAGCCAAGTGGAGGCTGAATACGTGGTTTTAACGGATCATCAACAACTCCAACTGGCATGGTGGATTTATTTGTGGGAATAGGAGAGGGAGATCGCCGAAGAGTAAGGATCCTCTCATTCATAGTTATGGACATTGACTCGCCTTACAATGCTTTCTTAGGTCTACCGACCCTTGTAGTACTTGGGACTTACATTGCACTCTGGTGCCTATTAGTGAGGTTCCCAACTAAAGCCGAAATAGAAATGGTTCGCGGTGACTAAGTCACCGGAAGAGCTTGCTATATGGCAGAATTAAAGATGATGCGCAATGGAAAAGAAATGGATTCCAAGGATTCCCCCTCCTTCCAAGGAGGGTTCGACATAGCAAGTAAAGAAAATTCCGCTGAGAGAGTCACCTGATGACCTGCTCGAGGACATCGACCCTAGAGAGGAAGAACAACCAGGGAGCAGGAAGGCGATGCCTAATGAAGCAACCATAGATATTCCGATTGATAACGACGACCCGAAAAAGGTCTTGAAGATCGGATCTCACTTGGATCCCCTCCAAATGTGGGAATTAATTGACATTTTGAAAGCATACCTTGACGTGTTTTCTTGGACCCACACGGACTTGTGTGGGATTTCGCCCTCGATCATGAGTCATTTACTAAGTATAAACCCAAAGCATCCTCCTATGAAGCAAAAAAGGCATATGTTGGGTCCAGAAAGGTCAGCAGCTTTGAAAGAAGAAGCAGGGAAGTTAAGAGATAATGGGTTCATTAGAGACTCAACATATCCTGACTGGATATCAAACTCCGTCCTGGTTAAGAAATCCAAAGGGAAGTGACGAACATGTACCGACTTTTCTGACCTAAACAAAGTCTGCCCGAAGGAAAACTTTCCACTCCCCAGAATTGACCAACTAGTGGATTCAATGGCGGAACACGAACTTCTCTCCTTTATGGATGCATATTCAAGGTATATGCACGTGCTAGACCAGGAGTATTCTAGTTTTTCACGGACTTGGGTTGTACTGTTATGTGGTGATGCCGTTTGGACTAAAGAATGCCGGAGCAACCTATCAGCGCTTAGTGAACCTTATGTTTTACAACCAGATAGGGAAAACAATGGAAGTTTATGTGGACGATATGCTAGTAAAATCAAGGCGATCGTCCGATCACACAAAGGACTTAGCAGAGATGTTTGGAATCCTACGACGATATGGGATGAAGCTGAACCCCTTGAAATGTTCATTTAGGGTCGCATCAGGAAAATTCCTTGGTTTCATAGTCAATTCTCGTGGAATCGAGATTAATCTTGACCAGATTGCGGCAATCAGGAACATAGAGAAACTACGAAAAATCATAGATGTTCAAAACTTTGCGGGGAAGGTTGCAGCATTGAGCGGGTTTATTTCCAAAGCCACGGACAAGTGCGTCCCTTTTTTGACCTAATCAAATGAAGGAAACAAAATTTCGAGTGGACCCCACATGGCGTAGAAGCCTTTCAAAATTTGTTGGATCTGTTAGAGAAACCCCCGATATTATTCATGCTGGTGGACCATGAGGATTCATTTGTATATTGGCAATGTCGTCACATGCTATCATTTCAGCTTTGGTATGCGAGGAAGACAAAATTCAGAGGCTAGTATATTATGTAAGAAAGACGTTAGCAGTAGTAGAACGCAATTATCCAAAGATAGAGAAACTTGCTTATAACCTCCTGATTGCATCCCGAAAACTCCATCATTACTTCCAAGCTCATCCAATCATTGTGTACATCAGCCGCTCCGACAGGTACAACAACGGCCTGAAGCATCTAGACGATTGCTTAAGTGGAATATTGAGCTAACCCGGTTCGAACTAAACTTCCTACCCAGAAGATCAATAAGGGGCAAGCTTTAGCCAACTTCATTGCTGAATTCACGATCCTCGAGGAGGATGTGTTAGATGAAAAGGTCGACCCCTCAAAACAGAAGTTTGAACTTAGCCCATGGAAGCAATACACAGATGGAGCTAAGAATGATCGAAGATCCGGCGCCGTAGTTGTTTTGATAACTCCTGAAGGACGATCAATTTACTATGCCTTGCGGTTAGAATTTTCCGTAACTAATAATGATTCCAAAAACGAGGCCCAAATTGCCGGGTTGAAACTCGCAAAGGAATCGAGAGTAACAACATTAAGTATTTTCTGTGATTCGAAGATCGTCGTTTTCCAAGTTCGGAAGAAACTCTAAGCTAAGGGACCTCGACTCGTCACTTACCTAGAAAGGATAAAGGAGTTACTAGACAACTTGGAACATTATAACATAACTCACATTCCACGGACAGAAAATCAGAAAGCAGTAGACTAACTAAGTTGGCAAGTTCTGATAACCCGGAAGAGACAGAGATGGTCCCGATTGAGGTACTAGAGTCCCAAAGCGTCGACCGAATGGAAGTCGATCCAATGCTGGAAACCGAGACGGAATGAGAATCATGGATGACACTAATAAAAACTTCCTGCAAAGCGGAACACTCATGGCAAAAGAACAACGAGAGACAAGCTGTGGTTCGTAAAGCTGCAAGATATGTCATGCAAGATGTAGTTCTTTATCGTCATGGATTTTCAATGCCTTTGCTCCGATGTATAGCACATGACGACATCAAGCGTGTGCTAAGAGATGTGCATGAAGGTGAGTGTGGAGATCACACCGGAGGTCAAACACTGGCAAAGAAAATATTGCGATATGGCTACTTCTGGTCAACCATAAATCAAGATGCAGCTGATTATTCACGAGGCCGCGACAGGTGCCATAAATTTGCAAATATTTCTAGAGCGCCCCTAGTATACTTAAGTCGATGGTAAGCCCATGGCCATTTGCTACATGGGGGATAGACATTATTGGAAATCTGCCGATCGCCAATGGTGGAGCAAAATATGCAATCGTGGCTGTAGACTACTTTACTAAATGAGCAGAGGCGGAACCATTAACTATAATCACGACGAAGCGGGTAATTAATTTTGTGGTCAGGAACATCATTTGTCGGTTTGGGATAACCAAAACCATCATAACTGATAATGGAACCCAGTTTGATAGCAATGAGTTCATAGATTTCTACCAGAAATACAAGATTGACAAGAGGTACACCGCAGTGGCTCACCCGCAATCAAATGGTAAAGTTGAGGCAATAAATAAAATCATTAAGTCCATCCTGAAAAAGTGATTGGAGCAGGCAAAAGCCATGTGGGTCGATGGATTACCATTAGCATTATGGGCCTACTGAACGACTTACAAGAGAGCAACGGGTTATACCCCCTTTTCACTTTCTTTCGGAACAGAAGCGGTCATTCCAGTAGAGTTGAAAGTTCCGCCTCATTGGGAAACGTACTATAATCTGATGATGAACAGAGTGCTTCTCCTTGAATCACTGGACATGGTTGAAGAATAAAGAGATGAAGCGGAATTGCGCGCCTCGAGGCATAGACACTAAGTTGCACGATACTATAACTGGAAGGTTTTGCCTCAGACTTTTGAACCTGGACTTGGTTTTGAAACATGTCTTCCCGGCCCCTATTTACCTCGGTCTAAATGGGAAGGACTGTACAACATTTAACAGAAACTTGACATAAGAGCTTTCAAGTTAACGACCGTAGATGGTGAAGAGGTACCCAGAGCATGAAATGCCCAGCACTTGCTGCAATACTTGACTTAAAATTTGTACTGCTTTTGTTTGTTTTATAAACTATGTAAAAAGGAACGACTTGTCTAGGAAAGTCTAGTTAATATAAACAAAAGATTATAAAGTGGATGTAGGATATGACTTGGCCGAACCACTATAAAAATATCATATGTCATTTATTTTCCTGCATTTATCTCTTTGTATCCCGTGATTGTTTTGCTCTGGGTATGAAACATTAAACTTAAATTGAAAATTTGGAACAAGTATAACACTCGAACCGGTGAGACCCCACCTTAATAAATTAGGTATAGAAAGAAAACTGAAGAGAACGAAATAACCATTTGCGTAATAGAGCGTAGAAGATGGGAAGATGACGTCTTAAACTCTAACTCTCCGGATTTGAGAGCGAGTATAAAGGACAGGAAGACGACGTCCCCAAGGCATGATGGTGCACCACGGTTAAAGATCGCCTTGACCTCACTCTAACCTAGGCATACTACAGAAGAGTATAAAGGCATTGAGAACAAATGCTAAGAAAAAGAAAAAAAGGACCCTTACCCCGCTAAAGGATTGGGGGCAGCTTAATGACAACTCTAATCAATCCCGAACAAGCCCTGGCCAGGCATTTTATTCAAGATTGATTGAGGGAATACACATATACATCACGTTTCCCTGTTGTTTAACACTTAGTTTAGTAATGATTGTCGTATGGTACATATTATTGTTTGCAGGGAAGCTCGTATAGGACTTTTTGTTATCTCTGAGATGTGATTTCTCATTAGTTATTCATGTTGATGATGTTTTGACTACTAGTGCATTTAATAGAAGTAAATGACAAGCTTGCAGGTATTTCATATTGCAGGAAAACAGACCACTTTACTTACAGAAGTGCAAGTTTATACAACCAAACTAATCAAAAGATGTGAGCGCCGCACTCTAACCTAGGCATACTACAGAAGAGTATAAAGGCACTGAGAACAAGTGCTAAGAAAAAGGAAAAAAGGATCCTTACCCCACTAAAGGATTGGGGGCAGCTTAATGACAACTCTAATCAATCCCGAACAAGCCCCGGCCAGGCATTTTATTCAAGATTGATTGAGGGCATACACATATACATCACATTTTCCTGTTTTTTATCACTTAGTTTAGTAATGATTGTCGTATGGTACATATTATTGTTTGCAGGGAAGCTCGTATAGGACTTTTTTTTATCTCTGAGATGTGATTTCTCATTAGTTATTCATGTTGATGATGTTTTGACTACTAGTGCATTTAATTGAAGTAAATGACAAGCTTGTAGGTATTTGATATTGCAGGAAAACAAACCACTTTACTTGCAGAAGTGCAAGTTTATACAACCAAACTAATCAAAAGATGCGAGCGCCGCACTCGCTACAACAACAACAGACCAGTGGGAAACAAAATGAAAAGACTAAATCACGTTTCACTTGGATGTAGAGAAGGCTTGGACATTCAAACAACTTTTTGTTTCTCTTTTTCTTCATTCTCAGCGTCCGTGAGAAGGCGCTTCTTGGACTTCTTCTGCCCCTTGGGAGGAGTAACTTAGGGAGTAATGGAGGATATCTTTTGGTGAAAATAAGGCTCAGGTCCCTAAAAGCAAACTTAATTAGGCTCACATCCAGTGATTAACTTATTATAATTTAGGTCCCTATTTTTTAAAAGTTGCGAAATAAATGGAAAAAAAAAGTAAAAAAAAATACGAAAATTATTATTTAAATAAATTATTCATTCGACCATTAATTCAGTTTAAAAAAATCATAAACATGTAAAAAAATAAAATCAAACAAGAAAAAAACAGCGAAAAATGCAGTTAAATGCATAATATTATGCACAAATTCCAATTTTCTGCATATATATGTGCACAAATTCAAAACCATGAAATTCAGTTATTTTTATTTGCGTTCGGCTGTGCAAATAATGCGAAATTATGCACACATATGTGCAACAAATCTGTAGGCAAAACGTTAGCCTATTTTGTGCATATGCAATTATTGCATATAAGTATGCAACTATTGGCATAATTTGCATATATATATATATATATATATGCAACTTTTTGTTTTCAATTTCCGTGGACTGCTGCAATTATTTTACGATTTTAGATTTTATTTTTTATTTTTTTTATACATGGCCGCACATTTTTTTTGTTGTAAAAAGCAAAGGAGCGAAGGGAGCGAAGTGGGTAGGCTGGACGTGAAAGTAGGGAGCGGATCCTTGATTGTAGGAGGCGGCTGTTCAAAAATAGGGACCAGAAATGTATATGAAACTTTGAGCGGGTTTTTTTTTATTTTGAAACTTAATAGGGACCTCTAAAAAACGCACCCTATCTTTTGCCCAGGAGGTACTGACTGGACGGGATCAATGTTAAGGGGTTCTTTAGTTTCTCCCTTGGATTTGACTTTCAAAAGCGCATCAGTCTTCACCTTCATCTCAACCAAAGTCATGTCATCAGTTTTTTCCGAGCCTCCAGTTACGATAACATCATCGTCTCCTTCATGGCCATCATTCCCACCGTCGTCCTTTAGAGCATCTATGATGTATCCTTCCTTGGGATCTCAGTATTGGACAACATGGTAGCTTTATTAGATACCTCTTCTTGTTTCTCCTCAGCCTTCTCAGCAGACTTTGCATCAGTGACTTCTTCTTGTTGCTCATCAGTCTTCTTGGCCGGCTTTGCACCTCCAGGACGAGAAGCAACAGTTATTAACCTGGGAGAACACTCGGGTTCTTCGATTGTTTGCCCAACAATATGACAGAAAGTTGAAATAGCTCTAACAAATTGAGGTGAAAAGGCGGAGATACGTTCAGATGACTTCTCAACAAGAGCAACAGGAGTTTCTGAAGTTGTTTCAACAATAGGATATAGGAGAGATGTCTTGGGAATTCCTGGATTCTCTGGATCATACCCCTCTGCCTTAGTAATCCTGGAGGCAGCGGAAGAAGAAACGGCTTCGTTGGTTTCTTTTCCTTTGGCCTGACGCCCCTCCTCCTCCATAGAAGCAGCAATTTGTCTACGTCCCTCGACTAAGCCTTCCGGCTCCTTGCCCTTTAAATAATTTTCCATGAGCTTATCCTTATCGATGGTGTCCACTTTAAGTTGTTTTTCCTCCCATTCAACTGCCTGATCCTGTACATATACCAAAGTAGTTGGGTAGTCTTTGATCCATGAAATGTTTCGATAGCGGATCACCTAAGCAAAGAATCCTATAATGGTCTCGGCAGAATCATCCAATTCCTTTTGAGCCCTAGCAAGCTGTGCATTAGCATTCTCGGCAGATTTGATAGCAACGTTTGCATTTCCCTCGGCCAGAATTGTCCTTGACTTAATCTCACTATATTTAGCCCCCAGATCGACATTCTTCTTCGCCAACTTAGCCTTCTCTTGGTCAAGATGGGCACATTCTGACTTTTCTTTGATGCTTTTGGACTTACCATCCTCAATTTTCTTCTTCAAGTCTAAGCGCTCTTAGCTGTGGGCTTCAAGTTCGGTATGATAACGCTTTTGCAACTCTTATTATTGTTCCTTGTAGTTGCCAATGTCACGTTGTGCAAGGGCAAACTTGGCTTGAGCCTCCTCAAGTTCCTTCTCAAAATTCTCAATGATTTTTGCGTCGAAGTCAGTATTATCTTTCATTTATTTAAGTCGTCCAGCAAGTCGCGAATGATCTTAAAAAGATTCTATGAATATATCTTCATCTCCTTATATCAAGTGTCCATAAAATCTATCTTGGCCTTAACTTCGTCTGCCCAGTCGGAGGATACTGGCTTAAGATCCGGAACAAAATGTATGTTCTCGAAATGATGCTCGGGAAATTGTTTCTTCCGAAGCACCAATCTGGCTTTATTTTCATCATCAAGTATGACTGGCCTTGTTGTGGTGATATCGATATTGCGATGCTTAGACGACAAGACAGATGTTCTTATCTTCTCCACCGCTTTGCTCAGTTCCTTTTGCTTCTCTATTGGATCAGAACCTTTCTTCGAGGGTTTTTCCTGATGAATTTTATCGTTAGACGAAGTCGGAGCCTTAGGAGCGTGTTTATCCCCCTCACGATGTGTAGAATGGCTCTTATGTTTCTCCAAGTCTAGACGATGCGGAGATCAGGAACGAGAAGATCAGTAAGGCTGCGGTGGGCGGTTCCTCCTGTCATCTCTACCACGACTTTCGTACGGATCGTGTTCAGTATCATAATCGAACTTGGGCATGATTGAGTGGACATCTCCCATATAATAATGTTGATGCGTCATTTATCCTGCAAAACGACACAAGTAAATATTAGGATCGAGATTAATATGGTACACGAGTACTGTGACATGCAGTGCTATTATGTTGTGCATATCTTAAGTGATCCCCCCAACAGACCGGAGCGTGGAGCTAGGACTATTTGTGTAGTATCCCCAGCTTTCACGGGAGTAATATCTTCCTAGAAAATGGGAAAGAAAGAATCATATCCGAAATCTTGTGAAGTTTAATGGCATCGGGTAGGGGAAGCCTTCCTAGACCCGGATATATGGACTCGTCCATAAGAGAGTCATCGACTTGAGACTTAGTTATCAGTGGCGTCTTAGGAGAGGTTCGTTTTTCGGGAGTGGCGGCATCCATAGGAGTAACATATTTATGCCTATCTCCAGCAGGTATATTCATTAGTACATCGTCTTGAATTGGCATAGGAGAAGGGCTCTTTCGGAGTGCAGTTGAATACTCACCCCTGGTCATTCCCTCACCGCCTAATTGCAGTTCTTAGTTGGATCCTACAAGTTCTTGACCTTTCGAACTTTCTCCTTTCCCGATTAAAGTTTCAATTGGTCCCTCAATTGGGGGCACGTATACATAAGGACCTTCTCCTTGGCCGATTGCTACGACTCATAGCAAGTAGGCGATGGCGATGAAGATAGTCATCTACTAGACAATCTCTGATGGTTAGAAATTTTCTATCACCATTAAGCAAACGATTCAAGTATACTTGGTGCACTTCCTTTTTTGGATTAGGAACTGCAAGTAAAAATCAGACAAGTCAATACATTTACGGTAGCAATTAAAGTAAGAATATCGGGGTTTATTGCTTACTTGATTTGAGCCATCGCCTAGCACATCCCAGTTGCTGTTTGATGTAAAACCATTCAAGCTTTACGTCACCAACTTTACTACTAAACGGTTCATCGATAATCTTCTTCTTTGGCACTGACTCAAAGTACATGAAAGATGGAGTCTTTTTTGTTCAGTGTTTGAATTTGTAGAAGAATTTCATGTCCTCAAAAGTGAGCTATGTCCCCAAAATTTCCCTATAGGTAATATATAGGGTATATAAATAGGCATAGGCATTTGGGTGGAGTTGCATGGGGGAAATTTGCATTCGTCTTAAAACATCTACGACGAATGGTGAAAACGGAGGAATGGCCCCCACGACACACATCAACCGACTAATCGCCATGTATCCTTCGGGAGGATTATGATGTCTGTCTGTTTTAGTAGCCAATTTGGTATCTCTCTGGAGAATTCCATGTTTTAAGCATAGCCATGTCAGCTTGGGATCATCAATCATTGAATCAACTGAGTCTAAAGGTGCTTCTTAGATAATTGCATTGTCAAATTCATCGGGAGCATGATTGTCTCCTACTCCTCCTTCCTCTTCTTCATCAACAGAGGTTTCACTCCTAGATGATTCTCCGCTTTCGTGAATTTATATTTCATAGTCTGAGCCGGCACAATCTAATGCCGAGTCTGGAGTAGAGGGTACATCTTCAGGATTTGAATTTTTAGATGGCCTAATAATATCTTTTCTCTCTGCTAATATGGCTGAATGTCTTCTAGACATGACCGCTGAACTATCCAAGAGATAATAGAAATTAGAGTGTAGTCGCCCGTGCCCCCCTCTGTGTGTATGTGCTAACTTGTGTTGGTGTATGCTGTGCTAAAGTCAGAAAGTATAAAAGCGAGCATAATGAAATGCAATATATGAAAAATTTAGTGATCGTTTGTTCTTTTAGTCCGAGAATGTCCAATTATAGAGGCTCTACCCTAATTGTCCACAAATTCTTAAGTTGGGCTTAATTTTAGGTTGAAATACACGCAAAGCATCATGTCGCAAGTTTGCATTGCCAAGGCTTTAGTTTTAACCAAATCTAAATGGTGAGATCAGGACTACGCATATGTTCCATGTTGAAGAAGTCGGATTGGTTTAGAAATCTGAATATGAGAAATTGGATCGGTTCGGAAATTTGTATATGAGGACTTTGGATTAGTTAAGATACATATGTAGGAAGTATCAGATCGGTTCGAAGGACTCTGTGTACTAGGATGTTGGGACAGGTTGGAAAGCTTAGAACAAGTCCACCAGATCAGATCGGGTTAGCACATTGTGAAGCCTTACCTGCTCGGCTCGATAAACACCAGATCGAACCGATCCAATTAAAACTTCACTCTCTTGCATAAACGTTATCGAATCATCTTCAACAATACTTAGACTGTTCCGATCCGTCCCCATCCGTTCGGACTCTTTCTTCGCCTTCTTCCTCCTTTTTTCACCAATACTTCCCTATCCTAATCTATCTCTTTTTCTCTCCTCCTCCATTCAGCTAAAACCTTGTCACCATATCTCCTTACAAGCTCTCCCTGACCATCGCTTAAAGGTGATTAACGTCACCAGCACCGACGATGATGGCGGTGACGACAGGCCGCCAGTAAAAGGCAATGGAAATC
>JASFAX010007648.1:0-21102 GCA_030737875.1 Allium sativum | reverse complement strand
GCTTTTTGGGTATGTTTGATTTAAAATGACTTATATGCTTGATGTTTTGACCTTGTTGATTGATCTTATATGTTACTATTACTGTTTGGAATATTAAGTAATCTTGTAGAAAAGTTAGAATAGTTGAAAACTCTGTCGCATGGCGAAATTGGATGGTATGTGCTCGTTGGAAAATGTGCAAGGTTTCGGATCGGATCGGGTTAGGGGGCTCGGGTCGGATCAGACGACCGGGAAAGGAAACTCAAACCAGACTGAAACTTAGGACAAAAGGATGTAAGGGCGATAAGGAGGGTCTAGATCGGATTGAAGTAAACTAGCTGGAACCAGAGGAGAGTAAACAGAAGGCAAAGAAGAGTGGGGATGGGATTGGTTCGACATAGCCGAACCGAACCTAGGTAGCCGAACCGAACCGGGTGCTTGGGCATGACACATTCGAATTGAATCTGAAGCACCAAACCATATGTTCGAACCGAATCGGAGCAAAGTACTTCAAACCAGGACATGAGTACCATCGCCAAACTGAACCGGATGGCCGATCCGAACCAGTTCTGGACTTTTACCACTTCTACACGACGACTCTTTTGAAGACCAACTCCAATTCGACCAAAACCCGAGATGCAAAGGAAGTCCAAATAGGAAGTAGAACTCAGGATCCAGATGGGAACCAATGAGTTAACTTCATGAATTGGACTTTGCTGTTGGACATGTGCAAAGGGTTTATCGATGTCTATAGCTTTGACTTATCACTGAGAGACGGATTAGTGGCTATGGATCAATGCAGTGGGGTTGTTATGATTCCATGGAGCAAAGTGATTGTAGCAGGGCTATGAGCCAGTATAGTGGAGTTGTTATGACTCCATGGAGCAGAGCGGACATAGCAAAGTATTAGTGGTTACGGATCAGTGCAGTGGAGCTGTCATGGCTCCATGGGGAAGAGTGATCGTAACAAAGAATTGGGTGATCGAAGTGGTAGATATCGTATGCTTTGTGCACTGAGTGAGAGATGTGAGTATGATTGCTATCACCATGACATGCACACCCCCTCCCCCATTATTTTCACACCATGTGTTAGTGTCACCTTAAAGTATTGTACATCCTATTGTGCTAACTCTTTGGTTGCAGGTCCAGGTTCAGGTTTGGTTATGTATGCCTGTTATTGTTCTGTTTTGCTGCTTATTGCTCATATCAGACTTTTGTCTGACCCAGAGTTTTATGTCTCTTCTTATCACTCTGGGTGCTCTTAAATGAGCAGACTAGAGACATGTCAGGTGATTATGCATGAGAAGTTGTACCGGAGACGAGCAGGAGGCTTCCACGTATGATATATATATACACACACACATACACACTCTCCCTGTGTTGTTGTTGGTCACTACTTTGGGCATTAGTAGTGTACCTCTTTCTTTTGCTTCAGAGACAGTATTTCAAAGTTGTAATAATGTTGGTTTGGATGATAAGCTGTATTTTGAATTTCCACTGCTATGATTGTTTAGTTTTCAGCTTATGCACTGTCTCACTTGTTTTATGTCAAAGTTATATTACTATTATATTTTATCCCATGCGTTGTGAGACATTCTTCAGGTTCCTTGTTTGTTCAAATTCCTTTCTTTTCCTTTCTTTGGCGACCGTCCCGTGCTAGTCGGGCATTGGCACAGCGCACTTTCATTGGAAATGCCGGCTGGTGCGGGGTGGGCCATCACACAGTCGCTATAGAAATTGTTATTAAAATATAACGTTTATTAAATATATTTAAAAGGGAAATTTAATTCGTTTAACTCAAAATTGACGATATTGAGTTGTGTGAAGTATATTTGGAATTGTATATATATTCTGTTTTGATATATATGATAAAAATAATCTATTATGATTTATAATTTGGAATTTAAATAAGATTTTATTCAATATTATTAGAGCGTTAAAAATAGGCAATTTTGCAAACGGTCTCAGTTTTCGATGAAATTAGTTTCATTGGAACCGTATCGTTAAATTATTATACGAAAATCAAACTTTGTGGAAAAACGATATCGTATGTGACTTCGGTGGCCAAAACCGTCTCAGTTTCCATTTAATTGTTTAGATTATTTAGGCAGGGATAACTTTTAATGAATAAATGACTGGCCAAACAAACTCCAATTTTAGTGAAATAAGATTCATTGGATCCGTTAGGAAGAGGTCTAGTAAAATGTCAAGGCGTCAGATTTATTGGATTTTATTTGTAACTATAGGAATTTTAAACACTTGATTTTTACTCGATATTTATAAAGGACTTTTCACAAACGACCTCGAAATTCAACGAAACCCGTCCCGTTGGGTCCGTAATATATTTTTATGCATGGATTACGTTATTTTGTCAACAACGGAGGTCATATGTGATGGTTTTTGTGTGATACTTTGTACCTAAGTGTTTACAACAATATAATATTTGGTCTCCACTATAAATAACCCACTAAAAACCCAAGAATTGGACAATCTATTTCAGCGTGGTCAAGGCAATTAGAATTTCCGCCTCCACCCAGTAAAAAGAAAAATCAACGATCAATATACACCAAATTTTCCATTGACTTATCTCCAACTTCGTTCATCAATTCGTGAACCTCTCAACAACCATATTGTCGGGCTTGGCGAGTATTCCATACTGATCGGCATTGATGAGCTCTAAGGCATCGGGTTGGCCAGTTTTGGCTCAAAACGGCATCGACTTCCGTGTTGAATGGGGAGAAACTGACGGCATCAAGTATCCCATGGTTGGTGGCGAGTGTTGAGTATGGTGGCTGTAACGATACGGATTTCGCCCAAACCTAATCGATCGAAAATCGACAAAGACCGTTCAAATCCCGCATACTCTAACTTTGGGCATACAACACATTAGAACAAATAACAGAAGACTTTTATAAACATCATAATAATGTTACATTAGAGTACAGAATATCGGAGTACATCGAATATAATAATACAACGGAAGATTAATTTATAAAAAATTTAATACAATGCAGCGGAACTAATAAAATAACACAGCAGAAGACTATCATGCTCTGGACACAGCTTTAAGCTTCGATCTAGAATCATGCTTAATATATCTGCAAAATAAGCTACTCGACTGCCCATGTGGAAAATATGGGCACCTAAGTTTGCAAGTGAAACAAACTATGAGTCAGTCATGGGATTGGTATGAGAAATCTTACTTAACTTATCTAATAATAAGGCTAATCGCAGGACCATGCCGCTAACGCGGAACGGATTTACTCCATTAGATTGCCAGTGCATAAATAAAGTAAATCGTTAAATAAACGCAATGCTTTTTAGAAAAATGAAACCATTATAAGACTCAAGTCCCATCACACACAATGCAATGCAAAGTGGGGGATAGAGTTTTACCTTATAATGGTCAAAAATGCTTGATACGATAAAACGGATTTGATATTATTATTAGTGTATATATATTTCAAAAACATTTCAATCATAATGTATAAATCATAGACGTCATAGCTACCATATACTATGTCGCCATACTAGTTTTACAATCAAAACTACACAGTGTCGTATTGGAAGTGTTATTTCAATAATGAACCAAGGCAAGCGATCACCGTTACCGAATTCGAGACTCTCTAGCCCGAGCCTCAGGATCAGTCGCAACTGCACCTTGGATTTTCAGTGCCGGTCCACAAATACTTTAGTGGATTAATAATGTCTGAACAATATGTTTCCCAGCCCTATGAGGCGTAAATTTAGAGCCACTAGGGACTCAAATCCAAGGCGCCTCATTCCATCATCCACATAAGTAAAAATGTCTGGGCTCCATACCATGACACCACTTCTAGCTAGAAAGAAACGTATGTCCTCCCTGCACTCCTCTCCTGTTTCTGGTTCATACCGGGGTGTGAGGTTCACGAAGTAACGCTATACATAAAGCTATGCTATTAAATATGTGCTTTGATCATCAACCACAAGGCTCTGCTTTTCAATAATAAGCCTTGATCATTTGCATCTGGGCATGCCACACTGACAATTCACGCCATGCGACTGATGTCTACCAATATATAACATTTGAGCTCGTACGTCTCAGAGAAGGGTGTTAAGCAAGAGAATAAATTCTCTACCACCAAACAGATATATATATATATATATATTTAATAGAAATCAATTAGCATAGAATAAAATCCAATGTCAGACATACATCCGTTTACAAGTCCGTTCTTGGTCTGAACGAAACCGGAGACACCTTATTCCTCGTTCCATATGTCCAATACGGAAGAGAGGCTCTCGCATATCAGGAGAATCAACAAGTACGTCCGGACAACTATCCCTGTAACCCTTTCAAGGCAGCAACTCCAATCAAAGGCATCAGTAGTAGTCCATTCGATGTGAAGATCGCCGGTCTTCAACCACCGTCTTTAATATCTTCGACTTCCAATCGTCGTATAATTATTCGAAATGAGATTTAACTCGGCCTTTTCAAATAATTCGCGAATATATAAAATTCAAATCAATTCTTTTCATTCCATATCGTTTATAATATTTTACAACGATTTATCACTATTTTTATTTATATAAAAATAGCTCATTCTAGTTAAACGACGCTTCAGGTCATTACACGGCCCTGGCGCTGTTTTTATTAAAATTTGAATTACACATTTCTCAAAATTTAACCATTGGATCTTAGAAAATTTTATATTGTTGGAAAGATCTTTCCAAAGCGTACCCAACGGTTTCAGTTTTGGAAAATCCGACGATCGGATCTTTCGGTATAATCGTTTAAAGTTACGATTAAAAATCACGAACTGCAGCTGCGCGATTCGTTTTATTTTAATTTATATATATATATATATATATATATATATATATATACATATTTCATTCAACGATTTCAAATTGTTTACTCTTTAAATAATTTTCTACATTTCATACACATGTTTAAAAAGAATATTTTTATCTAACAAAAATATATTTTAACCCATGGTTCTTTTTCTAATTTTTCTAGCATGTCAATGATTAATGTTTTGATTTAACAAAACATATTTACCAAATGCTTCCTTCTTACATTAAAAATGTAAATTTTTAATGTTACAACATTTTTATTACACTTCAATCTTTTTAAGGATTCAATCTTACATAAAAAAAGTAATTTCAATGTTACAACATTTTTATTACACTTGAATCTTTTTAATGATTCAATCTTACATTAAAAATGTAAATTTTAATGTCAAAACATTTTTATTACACAAAGAATCTTTTTAATGATTCAATCTTACATTAAAACTGTAAACGTTACCTCATTTGTTATACACAATAAAAAAGTAAATTTTTATTGTTAACTTTTCTTTTTCAAAACAATGATCATTTTGAATCATTTCTTATATACAATAAAAATGTAAATTTTTATTTTTAACTTTTTAATGTTAACGTATTTTTAACAAATAATGGATCTCTTTTAAATCTTTCCTTCATACATTAAAAAAATGTGACTTTTTAATGTTAACATGTTTTTAACAAACAATGAATTTCTTTTAAATCTTTCATTCATACATTAAAAAATGTAACTTTTTAATGTTAACATGTTTTTAACAAACAATGAATTTCTTTTAAATCTTTCATTCATACATTAAAAAATGTAACTTTTTAATGTTAACATGTTTTTAACAAACAATGAATTTCTTTTAAAGCTTAAAAAATGTAACTTTTTAATGTTAACATGTTTTTAACAAACAATGAATTTCTTTTAAATATTTCATTCATACATTAAAACATGTAACTTTTTAATGTTAACATGTTTTTAACAAACAATGAATTTCCATAAACACGATCGATTTCGTTTCAACCACAATCAAAACAACCACAATCACAATCAAATTCCCACCACAATACAATCAAGTCGTCCACGGTCCGTGGACGATGGGTGTCGGGAGTAGCTAAACTCTGTCTGCAACCTAATATAATTTTATTCATTTATTTTTAAATTCAGAAATCTCTCATCACATAACCAATTTTTCCACATCGAATAAATATAATTTTACAATTTTATAAACCCTTTTTAGAAGTGAGTTAGAATTCTCACATATAAGCTAAAGATAATATTTTTACCGAACAAACATTTGTGAAGATTAAATACTGATAAAAATCATGGCAGTTTATATAAAATAAATAACTGTACAAGAGAATTTAGTGAGAGAGTTCTCACCTTGATCGGATAGAAATCGTTAAATAAACGATTGTTTTACTAAATTAAACAGCATGTATAATCTTATCAGAATTTCCAGTAGCCTCCATTTAAATTCTGCTTTGTTCCATGTTGTAGATCTCGTCCATATGATTGCATAGAAACTTGTTTCACTGATTTTCGATTTGTTTCGCACAAGATACAACAATTTCAATATTAATTACAACTTGAAATAATTAACTATATAATTTAATAATTATTAACCTTAATTACATTTTTGACCAATCAGGTTGCTCCCTTTTTTCTCTTCATCGTCGTTCTTCTTTTGTGTATAACTGAACCCAACATCGAAGAAGAAAACCCGCCGCCGCACGCTTCCTCACTCCACCCAAAATATGATTGCATCCCCTCACAAGAAACGTCGAAGAGCCACCATCACCCACCCCCAATGTTGGCGAACTCGCACCTACCCATAACCCAGAAACGCCTCTAAACTTGCCGACTTCAAGGTGACGCTCCGGCAAAACCGGACCCTTAAACTCGATCTTGGCCATTGATAAACAAGATCTAGTTAAGCTCTACCCATTTCCCTTTGAAAGTTGTGGAATTCGATGAAGGGATGGAAAGAAAAATGAATGAGAAGAGGGGAAGATGTTGGCCATTAAATGATTGAAGTGGCGGCTGTATCATTTAGAATTAGGGTTAGGTTACAAATGGCCCTTTATATAAATATTTATAGTCTTATTTAATTAATTGATTCTTTTATTTCAAAAAAAAAAACCGTTTATCCATACGTTGTATGTTACAAAGAAAATAAATTGGCCGAGGTGGCGTATTTGTTTTTCATTTCTGATTCCTTGAAGCCCCTTTGATTACATGTTATAATGGCACATTTATCTACAATAACTAATGAGCATATATTATGGCATTTAATAATAAGTCACAGATTTGCATTTAGTAATTAATTCATTTACATTCATTCATATAAATCCATTTGTCCTTATTCATTAAAAATTTCAAATTCAAATCTACCTTTTAATTACACACATTATTTGCATTAATAAATTGTAACATTTTAAGAATTCAATTCTCATTTATTGATATTTAATTTACAATTACAATTCTTCATTTCCTATTAATTATTTGGTCATATCAATTAGTAGGCTCAATCGACCTATCCATTTCCAGTGACCTGATTATTAAGTCTTATTATGACTTTATTTCGTAAAAGTGAATTATACATTTACCAAGTTAACTAAGTTAATACTTTCCTAATTTATTTCTTTTTCTTAATCAACCAAATTATTAAATTTAACCCTTTTATTGCTAACTTATTCAAATTCCGTTCTTTTCTGTTACACAACTATTATGCGTTTATTTTCGTTTCTATCCACATTTATGTATTCTTAATTACACAATTTATTATAGTAGAATTTCATATCTAATTTGCTGAAGATGTGTTTCTTTGGAAGATTTTCTAATTGATTTTCATAAATTAAATGTAAACAAAGCATGATGACTTCGTTCAATTAGAAGGAATGTATGATTTTCTTTTATTTGAAATAAGCAATGTAAAATATGAAGAAAACATGCACATTTATTTATTTATTTTGTTCGTATGTATTGCTTTTCAATTCAAATTCCTTCATTCTTTTAAGAAGGAAAAAACTTACAAAACCTAATTGATACTCTTTCCTCGAATTAAACTATAGAAATCTCAAACCTAATGCAATATGCTAATAATCTAATCAATCATTATTGCTAATTTAACTCAAATTAAAATAAAAATTGCTATCATTTACAAGTCTACTATTTTCTTTATTATCAATTATTTGAAGTTATTCATTACAAATGTACATACAATTTGATACTAATTTCAATTGTTATAAATCACTATTTATTTAATTACAAATAATTATTTATTATAAATAAATTTGAAATCATTCATAAATAGCATCATAAAATTTATATAAAAACCATTTTCAATTCAATAATTTAATTTAAAGATGAAAATTTTAAGTTTTGACGCATTTTCTAACATAATTTCCTTAAAATAATTTTTTTAAATTGGTTCTAAATTCCCGGATTGTTATAATCTCCCCCACTTAAAATCTTTTCGTCCTCGAAAAGGAACGGAGCTGAAAGTTGTTTAACTAACCAACTCAACTTTCATTCTTTTATTGGTTTCAATAATTTTATTGGTTGAACTAATAATCACACAACACAACCATCAATCAATTAGTTGATTAGCTTTTCAAATATATATAATTTTATATATTCAAAAATCATATTTTCTAAGATCAGATTATATACATAATCACAAATATGTTAATTATGAATTGTTACTCTTAACTCATTCTAGGGCATTTCTAACCCCATCTCTAGCGAGTTTCTCTCATTCTAGGATGCTACTGATCCTATCTCTAATGAGTATAGGATATTTCTAATCCTACCTCTGATGAGTCTTTTGTTCAGTTCTAATGAGTTGTACCCCAAAGAATTGAGTTAACCATAGCTCTAATACCAGTTGTAACGACATGGATTTCACTCTGACCTAATAATAAGGCTAATAATACGGCTAATCATAGGACCGGTATGAGAACAAACAGTAAAAAATGTGAACCCCCCATCATGCTGCATCCTATTACTAGTTATGCCAAACAAGGACAGGTATGAGAAATCTTACATAATTTATCTAATAATAAGGCTAATCACAGGACCACGCCGCTAGCGTGGAACGGGTTTACTCCATTGGATTGCTAGTGAATAAATAAAGTAAATCGTTAGACAACGCAATGCTTTTTGGAAAAATGAAACCATTATAAGACTAAAGTCCCATCACATAATGCAAAGCAAAACCGGAGGATAGAGTTTTGACTTATAATGGTCAAAAATGCTTGATACTATAAAACGGATTTGATATTATTATTAGTGTATATATGTTTCAAAAACATGTCAATCATAATGTATCAATCATAGGCAGTATAACTACCATATACTATGTCGCCATACTAGTTTTACAATCAAAACCACACGGTGTTGTATTGGAAGTTGGATTTTCATCATGAACCAAGGCAAGGGATCGTCCTTACCGAATTCGAGACTCTCTAGCCTGAGCGTCAGGATCAGTCGCAACTGCACCTTGGATCTTCAGGGCCGGTCAACAAATACTTTAGTGGATTAATAATGCCTGAACAATACGTTTCCCCGCTCTATGGGGCGTAAATTTAGAGCCACTAGGGACTCAAATCCGAGGCGCCTCATTCCATCATCCAAGTAACTAAAAATGTCTGGGCTTCATACCATGACACCACTTCTAGCTAGAAAGAAACGTATGTCCTCCCTGCAGTCCTCTCCCATTTCTGGTTCATACCGGGGTGTGAGGCTCACGAAGTAACGCTATACACAAAGCTATGCTAATTAAAAATGTGCTTTGATCATCAACCACAAGGCTCTGCTTTTCAACAATAAGCCTTGATCATTTGCATCTTGCCATGCCACACTGATAATTCACGCCATGCGACTGATGTCTACCAATATATAACCTCTTAGCTCATACGTCTCAGAGAAGGGTGTTAAGCAAGAGAATAAATTCTCTGCCACCAAACAGATATATATATATATATAATAGAAATCAATCAGCATAGATTAAAATCTAATGTCAGACATACATCCATTTACAAGTCCGTTCTGGGTCTGAACAAAACCGGAGATACCTTGTTCCTCATTCCATATGTCCAATACGGAAGAGAGGCTCTCGCATATCCGGACAATCAACAAGTACGTCCGGACAACTACCCCTTTAACCCTTTCAAGGCAGTAACTCCAATCAAAGGCATCAGTAGTTGTCCATTCGATGTGAAGATCGCCGGTCTTCAACCACTGTCTTCAATATCTTCGACTTCCAATCGTCGTATAATTATTTGAAATGTGATTTAACTTGGCCTTTTCAAATAATTCACGAATATGTATAGTTCAAATCAATTCTTTTCATTCCATATCGTTTAAAATATTTTATAACGATTTATTGCTATTTTTATTTATATATAAAAATAACTCATTCTAATTAAACGACGCTTCAGGTCATTACGGGCCTTGGCGCTGTTTTTATTAAAATTTGAATTACACATTTCTCAAAATATAACTGTTGGATCTTAGCAAGTTTTATATCGTTGGAAACATCTTTCCATAGCGAACCTAATGATTCCAGTTTTGGGAAAATCCGATGGTCGGATCTTTCAGTATAATCATTTAAAGTTACGATTACAAATCGCGAACTGCAGTTACACGATTCGTTTTATTTTAATTTATATCTATATATCTATATATCTATATATATATAAATATAATTCGTTCAGCAATTTCTAATTATTTATTCTTTAAATAATTTTCTATAGTTCATACACACGTTTAAAAAAATATTTTTATATAACAAAAATATATTTTAACCCATGGTTCTTTTTCTAATTTTTCTAACATATCAATGATTAATGTTTTGATTTAACAAAAATTATTTACCAAATGCTTCCTTCTTACACTAAAGATGTAAATTTTTAATGTTACAACATTTTTGTTACACTTGAATCTTTTTAAGGATTTAATCTTACAAAAAAAAAGTAATTTCAATGTTACAACATTTTTATTACCCTTGAATCTTTTTAATGATTCAAACTTGCAATGAAAATGTAAATTTTAATGTCAAAACATTTTTATTACACAAAGAATCTTTTTAATGATTCAATCTTACATTAAAAATGCAAATATTACCTCATTTCTTATATACAATAAAAAAGTAAATTTTCATTGTTAACTTTTCTTTTTCAAAACAATGATCTTTTTGAATCATTTCTTATATACAATAAAAATGTAAATTTTTATTGTGAACTTTTTAATGTTAACATATTTTTAATAAACAATGAATCTCATTTAAATCTTTCATTCATACATTAAAAAATGTTACTTTTTAATGTTAACATGTTTTTAACAAACAATGAATTTCTTTTAAATCTTTCATTCATACATTAAAAAATGTAACTTTTTAATGTTAATATGTTTTTAACAAACAATGAATTTCTTTTAAATCTTTCATTCATACATTAAAAAATGTAACTTTTTAATGTTAACATGTTTTTAACAAACATTGAATTTCTTTTGAATCTTAAAAAATGTAACTTTTTAATGTTAACATGTTTTTAACAAACAATGAATTTCTTTTAAATCTTTCATTCATACATTAAAAAATGTAACTTTTTAATGTTAACATGTTTTTAACAAACAATGAATTTCCACAAACACGATCGATTTCGTTTCAACCATAATCACAATCAAATTCACACCGCAATACAATCAAGTCGTCCATGGTCTATGGACGACTGGTGTCGAGAGTTGCTAAACTCCGTCTGCAACCTAATATAATTTTATTCATTTATTTTTGAATTTAGAAATCTCACATCACACAACCAATTTTTCCATATCGAATAAATATAATTTTATAAGCCCTTTTTAGAAGTGAGTTAGAATTCTCACATATAAGCTAAAGATAATATTTTTAGTGAACAAATATTTATGAAGATTAAATACTGATAAAAATCATGGCAGTTTATATAAAATAAATAACTGTACAAGAGAATTTAGTGAGAGAGTTCTCACCTTGATCGGATAGAAATCGTTAAATAAATGATTGTTTTACTGAATTAAACAACGTGTATAATCTTATCATAATTTCCGATAGCCTCCATTTAAATTTTGCTTTGTTCCATGTTGTAGATCTCGTCCATAGATTCCATAGAAACTTGTTTCACTGATTTCTAATTTGTTTCGCACAAGATACAACAATTTAAGTATTAATTACAACTTGAGATAATTAACTATAATTAATTTAATAATTATTAACCTTAATTACATTTTTAAACAATCAGGTCTCTCCCTTTTTTCTCTTCATTGTCGTTCTTCTTTTGTGTATAACCAAACCTAACATCAAAGAAGAAAACCAACCACCGCACGCTTCCTCACTCCACCAGAATATGATCGCATCCCCTCACAAGAAACGCCGGAGCGCCGCCACCACCCACCCACATTGTTGACGAACTCGCCACAACCCATAAATGCCTCTGAACTTGCCGATTTCGAGGTGACGCTCTGGCAAAACCGGACCCTTAAACTCGATCTTTACCGTTGAAAACCAAGAGCTAGTTAAGGAGCTAGTTAAGCTCTACCCATTTCCATTTGAAAATTGTGGAATTCGATGAAGGGATGGAGAGAAAAATGGATGAGAAGAGGGGAAGACGCTGGCCATTAAATGATTGAAGTGGCGGCTGTATCATTTAGAATTGGGGTTAGGTTACAAATGGCCCTTTATATAAATATTTATAATCTTACTTAATTAATTAATTCTTTTATTTCAAAAAAAAAAAACCATTTATCCATATGTTGTATGTTACAAAGAAAATAAATTGGCTGAGGTGGCGTATTTGTTTCTCTTTTTTGATTCCTTGAATCCCCTTTGATTACATGTTATAATGGCACATTTATCTACAATAACTAATGAGCATATATTATGGCATTTAATAATAAGTCACTGATTTGCAATTAGTAATTAATTCATTTACATTCATTCCCATAAATCCATTTGTCCTTATTCATTAAAAATTTCAAATTCGAATATACCTTTTAATTACACACGTTATTTGCATTATTAAATCGTAACATTTTAAGAATTCAATTCTCATTTATTGATCTTTAATTTACAATTACAATTCTTCATTTCCTATTAATTATTTGGCCATATCAATGAGATGACCCGAACTTCCCCGTGAAGGAAAGCACGGATTGAATTGAGGGCAAGACGAATCAGAACACAAATAGAAAAACATTTCATTGTATATTACAACAATTCCATCAGAATACCAGAATATACAGAATATGAACAAATAATACACATTCGATAAATATCAGAGATTACAATACAATACATAGCAGCGGAAAATAATACAATACACAACTGAAAGTAATACACGGATACAAAGCTTTCCGAATATCGCCTCAGCTGTAAATCAGGATCCTGTGAATATAAATCTGCAAACCCAAAACTACTGGCTGCCCACGTCAAAATAACAGCACCCAAAGTTTAGGTTAAAATAATAAACTCCAGGTCAGTGATGTGACTGGTGTGAGAACTAAAAAAGTTATTAATCTTTATTTTAAAGTTAGGAAAATCAAGGGACTACGCCGTATAACACGGAACGGGTTTCCTTCCAAGAATACCAGTACATAAAACAACAACGCAATGCTAAATAAAGAACAATGAAGCTATTATAAGCCCCAGGTCCCATCACACAATGCAACACAAGTCGGATGATAGGGTTTTTACCTTATAATACCCAAGAATGCTTGGTACGTGAAATTTCATCTTTTATTATTACTATAAGTGTATAATGTAAAAACAATTTCAATCATAAGCATCAATCAAAGACGGCATAAGTGCCCCATACAACTATGTCGCCATATATAGGTTTTACAATCAAAACCACAAAGTCACGTATTAGAAGTTGGGTTTCCATCTGTGAACCGAGGCAAAAGATAGTTCTCTACCGAATTCGAGATGCTCTAGCCCGTGTCTCAGGCAAGTACTCAATCAAGCCTTGGATCGTCAGGGTCGGTCCACCGATGTAGATTAAAATGCCTGAACACTGCGTTTCCCTACCCTTTGGGGGCGTCAATGAGTCCTATGACTCCATCGGCTTCACATAATCACCGATGCATCCGAGGCGTCTCGCAATCCAACAACCACATAAGTCAAACTCGTCAGGGCGTGTAAAACCACTGACGCCACTTCTAGCTAGAAAGAAATGCATGTCCTCCCTGAGGTCCTTCTCCCGTTTCTGGTTCACACCGGGGTGTGAGGCTCGCGAATCAATGCTACACAAAGCTGTGCTACACAGGCGGTGCTTTGATCATCAACCACAAGACTCTGCTTTTCAACAGAAGCCTTGATCATTTGCATCTTAGCGTGCCACACAGTCAAACCACTCCATGCAACCGATATCCATCAATCACACAGAATGATATCCAATGTCAGACACACAGTCCATTTACAAGTCCGTTCTGGGTCTGAATGAAACCGGAGGCACCTTGTACCTCGCATATCCATCGATCTTCAAGTACGTCTAGACGATCACCAACTGATTCCCTCCTCTTGGGTGTACAGCCCAATCATGATCATCAGTAATTATCCAAACGATGTTAAGACCTCCGGTCTTTGACCACCGTATTCATCCTCGACACATCGTCGAATCAGTTATTCAGAATGGGATAAACTCGGTCTTTCTGAATAACTCGCGTATATAATAAACAAGTGTTACACAAACACAACATATGCCTCATTCCAATCCACCAGTCACTAGCCGTAAATTAGTAAGAGAACAATTTGTGACGGCCCGCAACCTCCCCGTAAAGGAAAGCGTCGGATAGTTCGAGAACAAACCACAGCAGAACGCATACAGAAGAACGTTTCATTGTATATTACAACAATGCATCAGATTACAAGAATATACAGAGTATAAATGAATATTACACAGAAATATCAGAGATTTAAATTACATTTAAATACATAGCAGCGGAAAATAATACAATACACAACTAGAATGAGATATACGGATACAAAGCTTTCCGGATATCGTTCCAGCTGTAAACCAGGATCCTGTGAATATAAATCTGCAAAACCAAAACTACTAGCTGCCCGTGTCGAAAATAGGGGCACCCAGAGTTTAGGTTAAAACAATAAACTCCAGGTCAGTCATGTGACTGGTGTGAGAACTAAAACAGTTATTAATCTTTATTTCAAATCATTAGGTAAATCAAGGGACCACGCCGTATAACACGGAACGGGTTTCCTCCCAAGAATACCAGTGCATAAAACCAACAGCGCAATGCTAAATAAAGAAAAATGAAGCTGTTATAAGACCCAGGTCCCATCACACAATGCAACGCAGTCGAGGATAGGGTTTTCCCTTATAACAGCCAAAGAATGCTTGATACGTTTAAAACAAATCATTTGATACTATTATAAGTGCATAGTATATAAAACACTTCAAATCATAAGTATCAATCATAGGCGGCATGAGCGCCCCATCCCACTATGTCGCCATATATAGGATATACAATCAAAACCGCAAAGTCTCGTATTTGGAAATTGGGTTTCCATCTATGAACCGAGGCAAAAGATAGTCCTCAACCGATTCGAGACAATCTAGCCCATGTCTCAGGCAAGCGCGCAGGCAAGCCTTGGATCGTCAGGGCCGGTCCACACGGAGTGGATTATTATGCCTGAACAATACGTCTCCCCACCCTATGGGGTGTAAGTCTGGTCCGTCAGCCGACCAGAATGCATTCGGCCGAAACCGATATAACCGAGGCGCCTCGCAACAGCAACAACCACATAAGTCAAACTCGTCAGGGCGTGTAAAACCACTGACGCCACTTCTAGCTAGAAAGAAACGCAAGTCCTCCCTGAGGTCCGTCTCCCGTTTTTGGTTCATACCTGGTGTGAAACACGCGAGGTAAACGTTACACAAAGCTACGCCACAAAGGCCGTGCTTTGATCATCACCACAAGACTTTGCTTTTCAACAGAAGCCTTGATCATTTGCATCTTAGCATGCCACACAGGCAAACCATCCTATGCAACCGATATCAGTCACACAGAATGAAATCCGATGTCAGACACACAGTCCATTTACAAGTCCGTTCTGGGTCTGAACGAAACCGGAGGCACCTAGTACCCCGCATATCCATCGATCTCCAAGTACGTCTGGACGATCACTAACTGTTTCCATCTTCTTGGGTGTACAGCCCAATCAAGATCATCAGTTATCACCCAAACGACGTGAAGACTTCCGGTCTTCGACCATCGTCTTCATCTTCGACTTATCGTCGTATCAGTTATTCAGAATGGGATAAACCCGGTCTTTCCGAATAACTCGCGTATATATTATAAAAGTGTTACACAAACACAACATACGCCTCATTCCAATTCATTAGTCACTAACCGTAAATTAATCAAGAGAATAATTCCCCAAATATTAACCCCGAAGGCCGAAACCAACATCAGATCAATATCCAGAAAACCATTCTGCTTGGCTAACCGCCAGTTAGTTTCTAAATTTCACATTCAAATCTAATTAAAGATTTAACTATCGCCTGGAGCAAAACTGGTGATACTCCATTCTCGATCTTTTCAATCTAATTAAAGATTCATTAAAACTCCACTTAGTTTTAATCTGTGACTGGGTTAAAGAATCAGTGTCATTTAAAACACGGTTCACGATAAACCCAAAGTCACATCCCATTAATTATCGGGTTAAAGAACAAGTGTTATTTAAAACACTGTTCACGATAAACCCAAAAATCAATATCAATTCAATTCCAATTAAATATCATTTAATTGGTACACTTCATTAAATCTAAATAAAAAGATTTAATCTTTTCTCAACTGGGTTCAAGAACAGTGTTAGTGAAGACACCATTCACGACAAACCCAAATCACATTCGATATTCAATACAAGGCTCTGAATAGAAACTATATCGGCCTATATTCAATATCAAATTCTACGATTAACAAATGTCGTATTGGAAATAACGATATACATATATATCTTTCAAATTTCCATAACAACACCTGTAATATCACGAATTCCAACATCGAAATATTCCGAAGACAATTTCGATTCAAATCCACTCCAATGCAATCATTGGAAATTTTGGTTATTTTCAAAACCATTTCAAATTCAATTTATTTATTTAAAAATAAATAGAATTATAATTCTAGTTCAAAACTAGTTCATTTCGATAAAAATCTATTTTTATCTTTTCAAATATGGAGTTTTTCATCCCAAACTTTCACAAATCATTTCTTATGATTTTACACAAATTATTACTATTTTTAATAATTTTATCAAGGCCCGTACGGTCGATTTCCATTAACGGCCATCGAACTGCATTTACAGCGACCTTTTTCGAATTTGATTTGGACGTATCTCCAAATCCAACCGTTAGATTTCAAATTTCTAACATTCATTAGAAAGCTCTTTTCGATACGAACCCAACGGTTCCGGTTTTAGGAGAATCCGACGGTCGGATCTCCCGTAATGTCCGTTTGAAACAAATGGTCGAAATTCGCGAACTGCCGCAGCGCGGCGCGTTCTATTCAGGCCATTATATTATATATATAATATATATTTCGTCGATTACTATTTAAAACGAATTATATAAATGGTTTTAAATTCGTTTCAAAAGCAATTTCAACTTCCTTTTCAATTCAAATCAAAATTGAATTCTTCTTTATAAATTCGTTTCAAAATTCATTTCTATTCAATTCAAATTTCAATTCAATTTGAATTCATTTCAATTCGCTTTCAATTCAATTCGAATTCGTTTTCAATTCAATTCATTTCGAAATCGTTTTCAATTCAATTCATTTCGAAATCGTTTTCAATTCAATTCATTTCGAAATCGTTTTCAATTCAATTCATTTCGAAATCGTTTTCAATTCAATTCATTTCGAAATCGTTTTCAATTCAATTCATTTCGAAATCGTTTTCAATTCAATTCATTTCGAAATCGTTTTCAATTCAATTCATTTCGAAATCGTTTTCAATTCAATTCATTTCAAAATATTCGATTTCGAAATCACGTTTCAATATTCATTTTAAAATGAATAAAATCGATATAAATATCGTTCACGTCAAAATGGCGTCAATCTAATCCTCACGGCTTCACATATTTCTATTTTCAAATATTCTATTTCAAATATTTCTATTTCAAATATTTCTATTTCAAATATTTCTATTTCAAATATTTCTATTTCAAATATTTCTTTTTTCTCGAAACTGGAATGAGGCCCAATCAATTACCATATAATGTTAATTATATGGATTTTCTACAACACATGTATATATCAACAACGATGAATAATCAACCATCAACCAAAGTGCACTACACTGTATAAGCATCAAATATAGACATTTAACGCTTATAGCAGCTTGTCAATCAATCGATCGACATATTTAATAAATCAGGATGAGTGAACTTCAAATTTCATCCTAACACCCGTGTGGGGTTTCAAACAATCAAACACATATTTTATTTGTGCAGTTAGGCGATGTGTAAAATTTATCGACCCAATCAACGTCATTCAAATAGGTGTACATAAACAAACCGTCTGGTTTGTAAATGAATATTTATTTATTCACATTCACGTTAAAAATTATATTTTTAACGATAACACATTTTATTTTAACATATGAATTTATATTCAGTTCATTCGTTAAATAAAATGCTATTTTTATTTTTCTAACTTATTTTAGAAAATTTCGGCGGCATAACGGCACGATACTAGAAACGGGACAAGGCCTAGCCTTATCCCCGGTCTAGTGAAGGCCCACGCCATTCACACATCAATCAAATCAATTCGTTATGCAAACCACAAACTTTGGAGTAAGGGTCTAACCTAGCCTTACTCCTTCGCCTTATAACGGCGCACGTCTAATCCTAACCAATTTATCGATTCGATTTTTCACACCACAAACCACATTCAAACCAATATCACAATCAATCACCAAACAGTCAAACAAACAAGTCCATGGTCTGTGGACGGGTGTCGGGTGCTACTAAGCACCGTCTGCATCCTAGTATATATATAACTAGAAAAATAAATTGAAAGGTGAGGAATTCTCACCAATAGCTATCCAACTTCAAGACTCTTCTTAATAGAAATCTTCGCCTATTGTCGCTTTCGCCCGTATCCTCTACATATGTAAAAATAGAATTTTTACTATGCTACTCAATATGTAAAAATCGAATTTTGACTTCGCTATTCAATATATAAAAATATGATTTTTACTTTGACTTTCAACATATAAAAATATGATTTTTATTTCGACTTTCAACACATAAAAATATGATTTTTACTTTTGCTTTCACCATATAAAAATATGATTTTTACTTTGCTTGAAAGTTCAAACCTTTCTTCCCATGTTAAAGCTTTTACCTTTAAAACTAAATCAGTTTTTATTTTTATTTTTATAAAATTCAGTTTTTATCCTTTATTTCAAAAACCAGTTTTTATTTCTAAAAAAAATTCAGTTTTAATACTTTATAAAAAAAATCCAGTTTTATACTTTATAAAAATTTCAGTTTTTAATACTTTATAAATAAATCAGTTTTTTTTTCTATGTTTTAAAATTCAGGTTTTTAAAATGCTTTTAAAAATTCCAGTTTTTAATACTTTTTAAAAATTCCTGTTTTATTACTTTTAAAAATTCCTTTTAAAAATATTCAGTTTTATACCTTTAAAAATATTTAGTTTTTTACTTTTAAACATTTTCAGTTTTTATTTTTAAAACAAAATCATTATTAAAATCGGTTTTTAAAAAAAATAAAAAAAAAAAAAAAAAATAATAATAATAAAATAAACAGAAATTCTTACTGAGAGGGGGGGGAGGTCTTCGCAGTTCGTCGGCGGCTTGGGTCTTCGATCGGTGGTGGCAGGAGGGGCTGCTTCGAGGGGTGGGGGGGTGGCGCGGCTTCTTCGTCGGCGTCGAGGGCTTCAAGGGGAGGCGCTCGGTTGTTTTCACGAGGGGGGGTTCACTCTGATGAGGGCGGCGGAGGAGTTGTCGGAGATGGTGGGGGGAGCAGCGCCTCGCGCGATGTGGCTCCGTCGAGCGGTTTTAGGGCTCCGCCCTCTTTTTTTTTTTATTCTGAAATTTAATTTTTTGAACGGGGGGGGGGCCTGGAGATAAAAGAGAAAGATATTTTTTTTTTTTTATTAATTTAATTGCATAAAGTTGACTTTTACCTAAGACCTCGAAACGAGGCCCACCGCCTGTCGTCCATAGCGAATTACCCCATTCCGAACACAATGGGATATGTATCGTAAGCTGATTCGACCGTTTGAATCAGTTTCCGTTAAATTACATTTAAATCACTATATTGAATTTTAAACGTACATTTCAAATTACCGGGGTCACATAATAACTCTATAAATTGCAGAAAATATTTTCTAGCTTCGTATTGACGATACGGTCCTAACAAAACTAGTTTCGTCGAATTCTGAGACTGTTTGAAAAATGGCCAATTTCCAGTCGATTAAAATCAACTGAAACTGGTCAAACGCGTTTTCCTTTGCCACGCTCACATATTGATTCGAAAAATTATGAAATTTGAAATCTAGCAATAACTTGACACTGCGGACCCAACAAAAGTGGTTTCGTCGAAATCCGAGGTCATTTGCAAAATGTCCATTTTTAAGGGCCTGAATTCCATAGCGACTATCAGAATTTTCAACTGGACATATCTTTTGATTCCCGCTACGAACTTTTGATTTTTCGGATTCGTTGGAAAGATATTCACTATTAGATTCCATTATTTTCGGTTTCACTAAAATCCGGATTGTTTTGCACCCGGTACATTCAATTGAAGTTTGAAATCGAATTATCGAACTACCGCGCCATTTTCAATTCCTTTTATAATTATATATAATTATTATATATTCTAACGACGACGCGTAAAATATATACGATCGAATTATATTCAAAATAAATTTCTCGTCGATATTCTTTAAAATAATTCCTTTTAAATAATCAAAATTCGCTAAAATTGCAAAATAAAATTTTCAAACTGGCTCGCATTTTACGGGTTGTTACAATCTCCCCCACTTAAAACTTTTCGTCCCCGAAAAGGAACAAAGTCGAAAGTGGTTTGATTATTCAGCCCTACATTCGATTGGCTTCCATTCTCCAACACTTTTCAGTTTCTGAGAATTTTCAAAATTTCAAAAATTTGGCTAACACCCTAAATTTTCGAAAAATTTCGCCATAACCTCCCCTGCACCGGGAGCATCGGGAATTTCAAATAGCTTCCCGGTCCTTCAGATCTCAAAAAGAAAAAGAAAAA
>JASFAX010007647.1:0-21160 GCA_030737875.1 Allium sativum | reverse complement strand
TCCGGATCCAATGGCGCTAGTTTCGTCGAATTCTGAGACAGTCGCCAAAATTGTTAAATTCTACAGTTAAATAAATAATTAAAATATTCAATTATTCAGTTAACTGTTTAATTCAAATCAAATACTCGTTAAATTCAAATTTAAATCAAACTGCAATTTAAATAAATTCTATAAATTTATTCCGTGAATTTTAAGTTCTCAGGTTTGATTATCTAAATCTTAGATTTGAGTTTCAACTAAAATTAACAACTGAGAATTTCCATTTCCAATTTAAATTTAAATTTTACTTTTAAATTAACATACTCAAATAAATTTAATTCTTTAAATATTAAATTTTCAAATTACAACCATCCTAAGTGCAAACTAAATTAAAAATCTATTTGTACTCAATTCAACCAATCGTCAACATTAGAATTAACAAAATTTGATTTTCCCTAAATATATTCCAATTTATTTATTTTAAATTGAAATTTAAATATACTGAAAATTATGGGACGTTACAAATTGCCTAAGACGGATTTACAGAATAGTGCCTTAGGTTTGTCCAGTCCCAAGACAACCTGTATGGAAGAATGTCTGACATAGTATATTTAATAGATCGCATAAGTTGATCTCTTCAAACGTATTTACGTTTGGTGGCAGAGGAATTCGTTTCTCTTAGCTGTATACCCATGGTATTTTTTGGGAAATCAATTTGTGATTTGGCGGGTATGACGATGTAACATTCAAAGTAAACAAAGATGTGATATGTACTTTATGGCCTCTGGCCTCACAACCGAGAAATGGTATAAAATCGGGTAGGTCGCATGGCTAAGTGGTTAGCTGCCAATTAGGTTGTATTGTCACCTGATCTAGAGAAATTTCATTTACTTCTTTAACCTATTTCGATGCTGTCCCTTTCGGGAAACGGTTGCTGATCTCAACCGTTGGTGATAATACATTCGGTACACTCAAACGAAATGAGTGACCAGTCATGTTTAACCTTGGTTACAAGATGTTTTTGTTGAACCCGGTGTATTCCTCTCTAGAGATACACTGTCGGAAGGTGGTCCCATACCTTGCCAGTTGGAATTCATTACCCAATAAGCGCCCACGGTTTTTGATTATATATTATGTATGTGGAACGTGAGATGAAAGCGTTTTGCTAGATGATTATTTAATTGTGGTTGATAGACACTATTATAATATCAAAAGAGTTTTGATATAAAGATTATCGTTTCTTTCAAACGGATTTTGAATGTTAAATCAAGTGTTTTGGATTCTCATAAGGGGAAAACTCGTTCCGTGTTATACGGCATGGTTTTATGAGATATCGTTTATTTTCTCAGACTGTTTTAAATTGTTTACTCACACCAGTCTCATGACTGACCCAGAGTTTATTTTGTTTTGTTTTCCCTAAACTCTTAGGTGCCCAAATTTGTAGGGCAGTCAAGTATCGAGATTTTACAGATATTGAGAGCTTGGAGCAGGAGGCTTCAGGATTTTATAGCAATTGTTTATTTCTGCTATGTTGTAAGTGTTGTACTTTGATAATGATATGTTTATTCAAGTACAGATTTGTATTTCAAAGTTATGTTATATAGTATATTTTATTCGTTCCGTTGTGAGGTTCGTGTTACTCTGATTCTGTTTTTGTTCCTCTCCTTCTTCTATTCTAATTTTCTATATTATCTATTCTCACCCTCTAACTTCTTTCTATTAATGATCTGGAATGATCGATGCCTGAATAATTGACATGGGTTTTATGTTGATTTTCTGGGTCGAAAATTCTGGTTTGTTACAATCATGTTGAACTTGTTATACTAGTATTGGTGCAGACATTACTTGTTTTAGGACGTAAATGTGAAGCATTACTCGATCATAGTTTATTCTTGTTATTCCTATCTGTCATGTTGTTATGTTTATCTATTACCTTATATGACATTGTACTTTCTCATCCATTCTTATTTATCTGTCTTGACAATTCTATTTTATGCACATTTGAAAATCACTGGAACTCGCCAGACTTTATGTCTGACTCTTTTTCTTTCACCTCTTTCTTCCTTTCCCCCCAGGTCCTCAGAGTGGAAGCACTCAACATTGACTAGGATATCTCTTATAGCTTGGAGTTCGATTTCTTGAGATGTACCGTTTCGACTTGCTCTCTACTTTAGTATGACTTATGGCGAGGGATATGATTTTATGTACTCTTATGCTTTGGTTTATAAGACGTTTTTATGAGACAGATTTGATGTAACTGGTTTTGTTGTAACTTGTTTGAAACTATGCTTTACTTTTAGTAATGAAGTTAGAATTTTCCACTGCTTATTTTATATCTATCTTGTGAATTTCTGTATTTTTTATCTATTGCACTTCATAGAACATAATGCATTCTCTTATGAGTAACATTAACGGACGTGGGGTGTCACATTTATATATCACTTGATTTTAATAATGCGATTGTTATTCTGAAAGACCGGGTTTCAACATATTCTGAATAACTGATACGACGATTGTCAAAGATATTGAAGACCAGAGATCTTCACATCGTTTGAATTATTGCTGATGCCTTGGGTAGCTCCCGTTATAAGGTTAAAATTGTGGTCGTCAGACGTACTTTGAGATCGACCGGATACACAAGGACCTCTCTCCCTTAGGGGATGAGGAATAAGATTCCTTTGGTTTCTTTCAGACCCAAAAAAATGTAAATGGATGTGTGTTTGACGTTGTAAGTTACGACATAATAAATTGATGTTATTCGTTTAATGGCAGAGAATTTATTATCTTAGCTTAACACCCTCTTCTGAGACTTATGTACTCAGAGGGTTATATATTAATAGACAATGATTATATGTTGTGAATTGACAATGTGGAATGTTAAGATGCTGATTGATCAAAGATTTTTTTGAAATGAAGAGCTTTGTGGAGGATGATCAAAGCATAGCTAATATAGCGTAGCTTTGTGTCGAGACGTGACTTTGACAAGCCTTATAGCCCATGAATGGCCGAAAAAAGGATGAAGGACAGCAAAGAAAGTACATACGTTTCCTTCTAGCTAAAAGTGATGCCATGGTATGGAGCCCAAGCTTATTTACTTATGTGGATGTTGGAATCGAGGCACCTCGGATGATGGTCGACGTACTGACCAGATTGTAGGTCTGATAGGACCGGGGAACATTATGTTTAGGTAATTGTCTAATCCACTGGGAATTGGTGGACCGGCACTGCCGCTCCAAAGGTCACATGCGTGTGGTATTGGGCGTCCCGCTAGAGATGGCCCGAATCGGATAAAGAAAGACCTTTGTCTTGGTCATTGGTGGAAATCCAACTTCTAATACGAACCCTGCATTTTCAGTTGTAAACCTATATGGCGACATAATAAGATGAGTTATTATGACGTCTAAGATTGATACATTTATCTTCGAAATTGTTTCCGACACTTAGACAATAATAATAATATCAAATGATTTAGATTTCTTCAAATCAAGCATGTTTGGCTATTATAAGGTAAAACTCTATCCTCCGGCTTGCGCTTGCGTTGTGTGATGGGACCTGAGTCTTATAATAGCTTCATTTTCAAAAAGCATTGAGATTTGTTTTATGACAAGTATTCATGTGGAGGAAACCCGTTCCGTGTTATACGGCATGGTCCCGTGATATGCCTTATTTTAAATTAAATTTAATAATTGTTTTGGTTTTCATACCAGTCCCATGACTGACCTGGAATTTATTGTTTCCCACCTAAACTCTGGGTGCCCAAATTTTCCACACGGACAACTAGCAGTTTTGGTTTTGCAGATATTTTAAAACAAGATCCTGGATTTTGGCTGGAGCTATGCTCTGGATTATTTTGAGTCTTCACCGAATGTATTTATGTTTTCGTTGTACTGTAATTTACAATTCTCTGATATTTTTCCGCTGTGTATTGATTTATGTACTCTAATATCTTGTACTCTGATGTAAAATTGCTGTATTAGCAATGAAATGTTCTTTTGTGTTTTGTTCTGATGTCTCGTATCCCATAACAATCCGCCTTTGAGAACGTTTCTAGTGGGCTGACCACCGTCTTGAAGCGGGCTCAAAACTGGGTCGTTACAATAAATGTTTTCGAAACTTGAAAGTATGAATTTATGGTTTAATAATATTATAATTTATAGGCATACTTAATTGTTTAAACTATTACCTGCAATTGTGTTTGAAAATATATTGTGGTTATTGTAAAACACTGTAGATCCAGAAATCAGTCCCATAAACACTGTTAAGATGTAGTTTTATTCCAGATCTCTAGTTTCAGTATTAAACAGTGAATTATGTAATTTTGATTAAAAAATACAAACCTGTTTGTACTTAATTTTGTTGGGGTTTAACTTAGTTATTGTAATTTGTGCCTTTTTGTTCTGTTTAAATGAAAAGACATTATTTGAAACTACTAAAAAATATGTCAAATATTGAAAAAAGGAAAAGTTGTGTAAATTCACGTATAAATATAAATATAAATAGATATATTTATGCGTAGTTTACATCAACTATTCCAAAACATACATAACATATATTTCTTATGGTTTGAAATGTGTTTATCCCAATATTCAGGCATAGTTTATAATAACTGTAGTTGGCGTTCTTTTTGAAAGATTTAGAGCCTTATTTCAAGATTGAATACAAAAAGGAATGTTTGATTATTAGTCGAACCAAAACATTAAACTTAACGATAATGATAATAATAAAAGAAAATAACTATGTTAATTGCGCGAAAATATAGATATATGTATACATTATCTACATGAATCTACATAAACAACGAAATATATATATAACAATGGATGTTTGAATGGTATTTATTTTATGGAATTATAAATGTTAATGTAATCCGTATTAAATTAATATATTTTTGGTGACCGTTGTAGCAATCAGTGTAATTGATTGCTATAAATAGGGACATAAATAAATAAATAGCTATTGTAATCGACGTTGATTGGGGAAAGAAAAAATTAATTAGGAAATTAAATCTAATGATTACAATATCTAAATTGGATAGGATTAATGTTGTAAACCTCAATTAGGGAAATAAATACTAACCACACTAAGACACGAGGTTAAGTTCAACTTGTGGTAGAAGTCTATCCGGAACCGACCGACAAATCCA
This sequence comes from Allium sativum, assembly GCA_030737875.1. Lineage (NCBI taxonomy): Eukaryota > Viridiplantae > Streptophyta > Magnoliopsida > Asparagales > Amaryllidaceae > Allium > Allium sativum. The sequence goes on along the minus strand of JASFAX010007647.1, from coordinate 16,038 downwards.
ACATCCACAAGTGGTCAGCTTAATGTAACGAGTCTGGTGCATAAACAAATATATAAATATATGTACAACAAGCAATAAATAAATTAGAAATGTCTGTTAGGGTACAACAAATAGATATTTTTGGGACTGATAAAATAAGGATATTTCATTGTTAATTAATGTCTTAGAAAAATTATGACCGTTAGGCTCATAAATGACATTAATTATAATCAATGGAAATAAATGGTATTTAAAAGATTAATGGTTGCCTTAGGAAAATATGATTGTTATGGTCATAAATGGCAATAACCCTATTAAATAGAAACAAATGAAATAAAAAGGGGATTAATAGGTATTGATTGCCGTTTAAATACCAAGTCTAATAAGGAAGATAATTAAATTAATATCCTAGGCTAAGAAGGATATAACTTTCCTTCTTTATACTAGTTAATCTAGAACTTATAATTAAAAGTTGGAATTAGACTTGGTAGGTTATTGATGTGAAATATCATTAACCATAAGAACCCGTGACGATAATTAATCACATATGTATGGTATTTCCGTAAAGAGAAACTAAACGGGAACAAATCAATGACGTAGCCTGCTTTGAGATTAAGGTCTTAAGTGGTGTGATCAACCTTAAAAAAGGGATTAAGCGATCGTATAGCCCACCTCCCATAAATGAAAGTGTTAAAGATTAATTGGGTACGAGCTTGATAATCTTTGCGTATAATCTGCTTCCTTGGGTTTTAAGTGGCTTGAAACGAGGGGTCCATCTGGGAATAGAACATCTAGTTAGTGATCTTAATTGGTGTGTGAATCCTACCTAAACCTGGATTCAGAAATTTCTGATATGGTCATTCCATAGGACTACCTATCCTATGGGAAGTATTAAGCGGCTAAGAAGATTATTCAATAAGGCTAGCTAGATAGTAACGGCCTTAAGTGGTTGTTTACTATATTTCACCTTATGGAAGCATAAGTTTATATGCGTGAATGACGAAAGTCTTAACTAGTAGAGCCCTATAGCTAGTGTCTTCTAGTTTATAATAATGTTGTGTAAATCATCGAGAGGTAATACATGACCAATAGGTCTGCCTAGGGTCTTAAGCGATCGAAGAAATCCACCCTATCTATCACTTGATAGTGAAGCGTTAAGTGGATAAGTATACACTCATGGGTAAATAAACTCCGTTGTTGGGAGTTCACTTCTCGGTTTGATAATTAGTTCAAAGGCTTCATAAATATATGTATAAACGTTCTATCGCGGTATCGATATCATTGGGAGTACAACCTTGGGAAAGGTAGTTAGAGTCGTGCATAAATGTTTACAAGGTTAGGTTAAATTACTAGCCTTGGTAGGCATACATCTTGGGTTGAATCAAACGGGATACATCTGTGTATTGTAATCTGTGTTGTACTTTTCCTGTTCACCAGAATCTTGTTATTCTGATCCCCTCCTCATTACAACCTCCTTGGTTTCCTAGAGAAGTACGGGATCTCACAGGTGTTTCGGTTTGGCTTTCGATTCTCGTTCTCTCTCATGCTCGGTATTGGCAAAGTGACTTAGTTCTAAAAAGATAGTTACTTGAGTTAATACTAGTCTATCCTATTTTGTTTCCGCTGTGAGTTATTTTATCGTACTCTGATTATGCTCATGCTCTTTTATTTTCAAGTACCAGATTTACACGCTCCATGATTGGATGTGTTCGAGTTTCGATTTTTGGTCGAAATTTAGGCTCAGAAAAGTGTGGAGTGTTACAAGAAGCATTAGATTATGATGCCAATAATAATAATCATAATGATAATCATGAAGATTTTCAACCGAATAAGAGAACAAAAATTTTACAAGATCATCTAATAGAAAATATTTTAGGTCATATGGAATCTATAGCTAAAACAAGAAATCAATTAAACAAAAAGATTAATGTTGCATTATTTCTACACTTGAACCTAAGAATCCAACAGGAGCACCCATAGATGACTCTTGGATATTAGCTATGCAAGAGGAATTAAATCAGTTCACTAGACATGATGTTTGGGAGTTAGTCCCAAGACCAGAAGATAAATCTATAATTGGAACTAAATAGTTATATAAAGCAGGTCTAGTAGCACAAGGTTATTATCAAGAAGAAAAAATAGATTATGATTAAACTTTTGCACTCATAGCCAGACTTAAGGCAATAAGAATTTTACTCACTTTTCCAAATTATAACAATTTTAAACTATATCAAATGGACGTTAAAAGTGCTTTTCTAAATGGCTTTATAATGGGAGATGTTTATGTAGAAAAAAACCCCTTTTGAATATGATAGCTAACCTGATCATGGTTAGAAACTTAAGAAAGCTTTATATGGTCTTAAGAAAGATCCTAGGGCATGGTGTGATAGACTCAAATTATATTTAATTCAATCAAAAATTGAAATTAGGAAAGTCGATAGTACATTATTTATTAAAAGGACTAATAAAGATATTCAACTCATACAAATATACATAGGTAATATTATATTTGGATCAAAAAATAAAGATTGAAATAATGAATTTTCAGAAATAATGACAAAAAAATTTGAGATGAGTCATATTGGAGAACTAGATTATTTTTTAGGTATTCAAATAAAATAATTAGAAAATGGAATATGTATATATCAAGAAAAATATGCTAGAGATTCGTAAAGAAGTTTGGAATGTCGAAGACAAGTGGAAAACCAACATTAATGGAAAATACTAAATAAAGAAGATAGTTCTAAAAAATATTCCTCAAAAATTTTAGAGAGGTATTATAGGATTCTTACTTTTTCATAGCTGCTAGTAAGCCATATATCATGCATAGTGTCTGCCTTTGTGCAAGATATCAATCGCAACCTAAGGAAATTCATTTAAAATCCATAAAATGGATATTACGATACATAAAAAGTACATTAGATTATGGATTATTCTATCCTAAGAACGATACATTTGAATTAATATTGTATAGTGATGCGGATTATGTCGAATGTAAATCGGATAGGAAAAATACTAGTGGAACCTATCACTTTTTAGGAAATTCATTAGTCTCTTGGTTTAGTAAAATGCAAAATACAGTATTTATCAACTATAGAAGCAGAATATATTTCAGTAGCATTAGCCTGCTCCTAAGTAATTTATATACAACGATACCTAAGAGATTTTAGAATAAACTTCACAAAATCACCTATATACTACAATAATAAAAGTACAATAAATTTACCCAAAAATCCAGTCACCATGCTAGAACCAAACATGTTGATGTCAGGCATCATTTTCTAAGATATAATATAAATAAAGATATAATAACCTTGGAGTATATTAATACAGAAAATCAAATAGCCGATATATTAACAAAACCCTTGAATCAACAAGCTTTTACTAAATTAGGACTAAAATCTGGCGCGTGTTCATCATCTAAAATTTAAATCTTACAAAAACTCAAAGTTCAAAAATAAAAATAAGCATGTCGACATAGTAAAAATGGGTATGTCGACATATAACCATAAATTTTATTTTTGAAAATTTATCTCCAAATTCAGTTATAGAAATTAAATTCAAACAAACTACTTCGTCAAAATTCATCATTTTCTCTATTCGAAGTTTTGAAACTCTCTAATAAATGGTTTTCCCTCAAATAATCAGAATTCTTCTATTTTTCATTTCAAAACCATAACCATGGCTCTTTTTGAAACAAAACCCTCGAAGAAGTCACTAAAATTAAGGAAAAACAGAAAGACATTCTCTAAATGGAGATTGAAATTCATGTATATTAAATAAGGATGCCAAAGGAACAAAAAAATCATGGCAGGATACTCCGTAACCTGCAGAAAGAGATTCTGTATAATTCAGATAATCCTGTTAATTCATGGGATTTTTGATTCACGACAACGGAGAAATGAAGATCAATTAAAGAGTTAAGTTATATATATAAATATGTGTGTGTGTGTGTTATAATCTTGTTAAAATCTATCCTCATTTATTATAACATAAATACACGAAGCAAGTGTGTGTGTGTGTGTGTATGTATGTATATGAGAATGGCATGAAATAACCATTAGTGGGCTTTTTGTCCTGAACCAGTCGACTGGTGCAATTCTTACCAGTCGACTGGTAAAAAGGGAAAATCCCAATAACGACTATTTCTTGTCATTTTTCAAATATGTATACAATTTATATTTTCTACTAGTTGACCGGTGATTTTTATACCAATTGACCGATCCGACAATAACAGCCATATTCTCTGAAAGGTCACCATCTTTCATGAAAAGATACCTCTTCATTTCTAATAAAAATGATTGCTTCTCTTCGCTAAAACTCTTCATGAAAGTTGACTACTCTTCAACCATTATATATACATCACAAACATGATTTACAAATCATTGAATCTTCTTATATTTTCTGATCTTAAACTCTATACTCTCTTGCATTCTAAAATCTCTCTCAAATATTCAAATTGCTTCTTGAATCATTGAATTTATTTCAAATCTCTTGATTCAATAAGCAATGTACTTCCTTCAATCTTCACATACACGTTATATACTTAAGGATAATATTATAGGAAGCGTGTACTCAATTGTTGGTTATTCAATGTTATTCATGAACACAATCAGAAGTCAAACTCCTGTTGTTTGTTGAAGTTCTGTGTCGATGCTCAGGCGGGAAATGTAACAACCCGGAAAATCTGAGCTAATTTAAAAATTTTATTTTGGCGATTTTAATGAATTTTGAATATTTAAAATGAAATATTTTAAATAATAATGACGATAAATTTATTTTTGACGAAGTTAAAATGAATAAATTTATTTTAATTATATAACGAGCCTGAAAAGGCGCGGTAGTTCGAAAATTCGATTTCAAATTTCAAATTTCAAATTTCAAATGAATATACAGAATTCAATATAAGTCAGAATTGAACGAAACAAGAAATATTTGAATCTGATTAACAATATCTTTCAAACGAAGTTAAGAAACTGAGATTTCACTTTAAGGATTAAAAGTTACGTCCAGTTTAAAATTTAAAATAGTCGCTATGGAATATATATATAATTTATATTTATAATATATATAAGGCCCTTAAAAATGGAAATTTTGCAAACGACCTCCGTTTTCGATGAAACCACTTTTGTTGGATCCGTGATGTCAAATTATTGCTAGATTCCAATTTTTATAATTTTTAGAATCAGCATGTGAGCGTGGCGCAGTTAAACACGTTTGACCAGTTTCAATTGAATTTAATCGACTGGAAAATGGCCATTTTTCAAACGTTCTCAGAATTCGACGAAACTAGTTTTGTTAGGACCGTATCATCAATACGAAGCTAGAAATAATTTTTCTGGAATTTTAGAGTCCGTATGTGGGCCCAGTAAATTAAAATGTGCGTTAAAATCAAGTTTGACTATTATATTAATTAATATTTTAATTTTGACGAAAACTGATCGTAACTGTCGAATCGTCTTACGAAACATATCCCATTGTGTTCGGAATGGAGGTAATTAGCTAAGGGCGACAGGCGGCGGGTTCGATTTGGAGTTCAAAATAAAAAGTTACTTTTTTGAAATTTAATTAAATTAAATATATACTATTATTTCTGGTCAACCCCCCCTTTTATCTCTCTTCCCTCCACGTCGTTCATTTCCATCGAACTAAAAAAAAAAAAAAACGCGATCTGGTCGTCGCAGCCCCAACCAGACCCCATCCCGCCGCCAGCGCGACGGCGCCACTCCGCCGAAGACCACCCACCTCACCGCGAACGACCCTCCTCTCCTCAGGCGACGCTGCGCCAAACCCACTCCTTCTCGTTCCCAACCTCCAATTGAAGCCAGCGTGAAGCCCTGGTCCCTCCACCGCCGTCGCGACCTCCCCCTCAAGCCCAACGCCTCTGCCAAGCCGCCATCCTCGCCCCCAAATCCACCATGTAAGCCTTTCTTTTGCTATTTTGTTCCTTTAGCTTTAACTGTTCAATGAAAATCGGTTTTAAAAAGAGAAAAAAATCAGTTTTTTTCTTTTGTATCATAGCAAAATAAAGATTTGGTTTATATATATATAGATATATTGGGAATATAAAAACATAATTTTTATATATGTATAGATATAAAAATATGATTTTTTATATGGAAAGCTAATTTTAAAAAAAGTTTTATTTTTATAAGAAAGACTTGATTTTTATATAAGAAAGACTTGGTTTTTATATACGAAAAGATTAGACTTTGATGCTAATAGAAATAGGGTTTTTATGGGACCTAAGAATGGATTTTTATATGATTTAAAATATAATTTTTGTTTGATTAAAAATATGATTTTTGTGTAGACAAGATTTTGTTTTTATCTACCTAGCGTTAATAAAAAGATTAGATTTTAGAAATAAAAATATGATTTATATTTTATAGAAAGCCTAATAAAAAATTTATTTTTATTATACAGACATAGAAATAAAAACGAGATTTTTATATATAATACATTAGTATAAAAATACGATCTTTATGGTTTGAATGGCGATATAAAAATATGACTTTTATCTATACAGATTTGAAATAAAAATTCGATTTTTATATATATGAAGTAACGATAAAAATTCTATTTTTGTATACATGAAGATGTGATTTTCATATGAACAATATTGATTTAAAAATATATTTTTTCATATGAATAGCATAATGATAATATAATTTTTATTATAAATAGAGAGTAAAAATATAATTTTTATTATGTGCGAAGAATAAAAATATGATTTTCATATATGGAAAAGCGATATAAAAATATAATTTTTATTTGAATAGGAAGATAAAAATTCGACTTTTATATATTTGAATGAAGCGTAAGAATATGATTTTTCTATATTCAGTAACATTATAAAAATTTGATTTTTATAATGTAGATTTGAAATAAAAATTTGATTTTTATTTATTCAATAGCAAAATAAAAATATGGTTTTTATTTACTTAGCGAAGTAAAAATATAATTTTTATAACGAAGTAACAATGTAAAAATATGATTTTTAACAAATACCGCATGAAACAAATCTCGTTGGAAACGCTGCGAAGATTTTCTACATATGAAGAGTCGCAGCGTTTGGTTTAGCTTCTAGGTGAGAACTTCTCACTCAAATTTAATTTCTAGTAAAATATATATAATAGGATGCTGATGGTGATTAGCAGCACCCGACATCCGTCGTCCACAGACCATGGACGACTTGTTTGATTTTATTGTGGTTGTTCTATGTGATTTGATTGTGGTTGTGAAAATAAATGTAAAGCAATATATTTGTTTGAATTGGTTGTTTGGGTGAAATGTAATTGATTAGAATTGGTATGTGTATGGCGCGGGCCATTGGTATCTTGGGGATAAGGCTAGACCTTATCCCGGACCTAGTATCGTGCCATTATGCTGCCGAAATTTTCTAAAAAGTGTTAGAAAAATTTAGTTAAGTAAAAATATTTATTTTTAGCTTATAACGGCGATGAATAAAATAATTTATTGAATAGTTAAAAATAAGAATACACATCCATTTACAAGTCGGACGACTTGTTTATGCTCGTCTATTTTCATGATATCGATTGGGACGATATAATTTACACATCGCCCAACTGCACAAATAATAATCTGTGTTTGTTGTTTGAAAACCCCACACGGGTATTAGGATGATATTTGGCATACACGAATCCCAATAGTTAATTATATGTCAATCGATAGATCGACAGACTGTGATAAGCATTATTTAATTATTTTAGCGCTTATACAGTGGTAGAAAGCACTTTGGATGATGATTGATTAATTATTGTGGTCATATACATGTGTTGTATGAAAAATCTATATAAATCACTTTATATGGTAATTGATTGTGCTTGATTCCAGTTCGAAAATATAACGAATATTTTAGAATAACGAATATTTTTGAAATAAGGAATATTTTAAAAACAATATTCGATAAAGGATTAAAATATTGAAATACATGAAGCCGTATTGATTAGATATGCGCCATTTTGATTCGAATGACATTTATATCGATTTTATTCGTTTTTATAACGAATACCGAAAAGGAAATGATTTCAAAATCAAATAATTGAAAATGAAATTGAAATCGTTTTGAAATGAATATAAAACGAAGTTATAAAGAATATTCAATTTTGAAATGGAAGTGGAAATCGTGTTTAAAACGAATTTAAAACGATTTATAAAATTCGTTTTAAATGGAAATCGACGAAATATATAATATACATATTATATATATTATAATGGCCTGAATAGAACGCGTCGCGCAGCGACCGTTCGCGAATTTCAACCATTGACTTCGAATTGACGTTACGCGAGATCTGACCGTCGGATTCTCCTAAAACCAGAACCGTTGGGTTCGTATCGGAAAGAGCTTTTCATCGAATATAAGAGATTTGAATTTAACGGTTGGATTTGGAATTATGTCCAAATCAAATTTGGAAAAGGTCGCTATGGCCGCAGTTCGGTGGCCGTTATTGGAAACCAACTAAAATAGCGATAATAAAATTATTAAAAATATTAGTAATTTGTGTAAAATCATAATAAATGATTTAGAAAGAACTGGTGTGAAAAATCCCAAATTTGAAAAGATAAAAAGAATATTTTTATCAAAATGAACTAGTTATGAACTAGAATTAGAATCCAATTATTTTTAAATAAATAAATGGGATTGAGAATAGGTTTTAAAATAACCAGGATTTCCAATATACGAATTGGAATGGTTTTGAATTGAAATCATCTTCGGAATATTTCAATATTGGATTTCGTGATTATACGGATATTGTTATGGAAATTTGGAAGATATATTTTATATCGTTATTTTCAATACGATATAGGTTGGTTTCAGAATCTGATATTGAATATAAGCCGATATATTTTCTATTCGGAGCCTTGTATTCAATATCAAATGGGATTTTGGTTTGTCGTGAACGGTTTCTTAAATAACACTGTTCTTAAACCCGACGAGAAAGGAATAAATCTTTTAATTAAGATTACTGGAGTTTCCAGTTATATTTAGTAACTGGAATAAAAATGGAATTTGAATTGTGTTTATAGTGAACTGTGTTTTTAATGACATTCGTTCTTTAACCCAATTAATAATGAAATGTCATTTGGAATTTATAAATCTTTTAATTAAGATTTAATGGAATTTTCCAAAGTAAAGTTTTCCAATTTAACAAAATAAATTGGAATGGAATGGAATTCTATTTGGGAATAATCGACGTGAACTTCTTTGGAAGAGGGCTGTTACTATATTTGGAATTAAAAAGGCTTTGCCGTTATTCCATTTATATTATTAGTCGGATACGGCAGTTTATATCGATTATACATATTGATTTGTTTTCCGTGAAGATTCCATAATTAATGGAATGCGATTTTGGTTTGTCGTGAACGGCGTCTTAAAAAACACTGTTCTTGAACCAGTCAAGAAAATTAGAAACTAACTGCGGATTAGCTGAGTTGAATGGTTTCCTGGGTATTGATCTGATGTTGGTTTCGGCCTTTGGGATTAATACTAAGGGAATTGTTGTCTTACTGATTTACGGTTAGAGAATGATCGAGAATGGAGTATCGCCAGTTTTGCTTCAAGCGATAGTTAAATCTTTAATTAGATTTGAACGTGAAATGGTAAATAATTTTACTGATAACACCGTGGTGTTAGATATGGGGTATTACCTGTTTCACTCCATGGGATGAATAGGTTGGGATAGGGAAATTGAATAAATGATTACTTCGGTAAAGTGCGCTAATCCCGACTAGTTTGAAAAACCTTAATTTGGTTTGATATCCAAAGAAAGATTAAAGAATAAATTTTAAAAATTTATCTTTGATAAAATTAATGGGAAACTTTCCCTAGAAATGTGAATATTTGAAATAAAGAATATTCTGGATTGGAATGAGGCGTATGTTGTGTTTGTGTAGCACTGGTTTATTATATACACGAGTTATTCGGAAAGGCCATTATCCCATTCTGAATAACTGAATCGACGATTGGTCGAAGATGAAGATGTTGGTTGAAGACCGGAGGTCTTCACATCATTTGGATAATTACTGATGATCTTGATTGGTCTGTACACCCAAGAGGAGGGAATCAGTTGGTGATCGTCCAGACGTACTTGGAGATCGATGGATATGCGAGGAATAAGGTTCCTCCGGTTTCGTTCAGACCCAGTACGGACTTGAAAATGGACTGTGTGTCTGACATTGGATTTTATTCCGTGTGATTGATTTCTATTAAATATATATCTGTTTGGCGACGGAGAATTTATTATCTTGCTTAACGCCCTTCTCTGAGACGTACGAGCTTAAAGGTTATATATCGATGGATATCAATCGCATGGCATGAATTGCCTGTGTGGCATTCTGAGATGCATGGATCAAGGCTTCTGTTGAAAAGCAGAGTCTTGTGGTTAATGATAAAAGCATGACCTGTGTGGAATGGCTTTGTGTAGCGTTAATTCGCGAGCTTCACTCCCCGGTATGAACCAGAAATGGGAGAAGGACAGCAGGGAGGACATGCGTTTCTTTCTAGCTAGAAGTGGCTTCTGTGGTTTTACACGCCCTGACGAGTTTGACTTATGTGGTTGTTGCATTGCGAGACGTCTCGGATATATTGGTTTCAGCCGATGCATTTACGCCCCATAGGGCGGGGAAACGCATGTTCCGGAGTTATAATCCAATAACGTATGTGTGGACGGCCTAAAGATCCTAAGGGCTTGACATAGCACTTGTTCTGAGGCTCGGGCTAGAGAGTCTCAAAGCGGGCTAGGACTAACTTTTGCCTTGGTTCATGATGGAAATCCAACTTCCAATACGACATTTGCGGTTTTAATTGTAGAACTAGTTTGGCGACATAATAGATGGTACCCATGTCGTCTAGGATTGATATTATTATTTGAAACTGTTTTTGACACTATACACTTATTATGGTATCAAATGATTTCTTTTAAATGTATCAAGCATGCTTTGGCTATTCAAAGTTAAACCTCTATCCTCAGGCTTGCGTTGCATTGTGTGATGGTACCAGGGTCTTATAATAGCTTCATTTTCTTTATTTAGCATTGCACTGTTTATTATATGCACTGGTATTCTTGGGAGGAAACCCGTTCCATGTCATACGGCGTGGTCCCTTGATTTACCTTACTTTATAAGAAAATAAATAACTGTTTTAGTTCTCACACCAGTCACATGACTGACCTGGAGTTTATTGTTTTAACCTAAACTCTGGGTGTCCCTATTTTTCGCTACGAGCAGCTAGTAGTTTCTGTTTTGCAGATTTATATTCGCAGGATCCTGGTTTTCAGCTGGAGTTGTATACGGAAAGCTCTGTACCTGTATATTTGTTTCAGTTATGTTTTGTATTATTTTTCCGCTGCTTTATAATTTGTAAATCTCTGATATTTTTCAAATGTATATTATTTGTTCATACTTTGTATATTCTTGTACTCTGATGTAAATTGTCGTAAAAAGCAATGAAATGTTCTTCTGATTTGTCGTGTTTTCAATTCAATCCGGGCTTTCCTTTACGGGGAAGTTTGGGTCGTCACATTTGGTATCAGAGCTTTGGTTTACAAAGCTCGAGAACAAGACACATTCGAGACGATCGAAAGAATTCATCAGAGATTGGATTAATAAAATCCAATAAGAATGACTCGTTAGAGATAGGATCAGTAGTATCCTAGAACGAGTGTGAAGAGTATATTTTTAAAATGAAATGAAACTTTGTTTTGAAAATTTAATCTAATTATACGTATTTGAATTTATTTTATATTGAATTTGGACAATCCAGTATATGAAGATTTTGCATATACGCCTAGCTAGCGTGTATTCGAAGCCTTAAATATATTGGATAGATATAGAATCACACTCTAGTCGCCCGGGGATAGTACTGGTAATTGTGTGATCACATTACCAGTATTTATGCTCGAGTTTCGAAAGTGAGATTTCTATATATTTCCAATTGTCTCGTGTGAGAACCAAAACTTAGTTAAAATTTATTAATTGTGACTTGGCATCAAAAACATGATTTTTGGGTATATAAAAATTATGAATTTGAAACGTTAATAAACTAATTGATTGCTGGGTGTGTTGTTTGATTATTGGTTTGATTAATTAAAATTTTGAACCATTTAGCTAAATAGTAGCAAATATTGAACTGAATTGAGAATTTGTTGCATTTGCACATATATATATATATATATACACGTATATACAATGAACAGGTCATTGCAAGGAGGCTAGAGCAGAGGTATAAAATTGTTTGCCCGACAAATAGGTACACGTTTATTGTATTTCTTGGGGTTTTGATGATTTTATGAGCCGATTGGCTAGTCGCTTGGCTGTTTCTTTTTCTTTTTGAGATTAGAAGGCCTGTATGGCAATTTCGAGATTTTCCTGGTGCTCCTGTGCAGGGGAGGTTATGGAAAAAAATTTCAAAAATTTAGGGTGTTAGCCTAATTTTTGAAAAATTGAAAAGTTTTTTGAAACTGAAAAGTTGAAGAACTTAAGCCATAACGAAAATAATGAAAGTTGAGTTGATTAGTAAAACAACTTTCAGCTTCGTTCCTTTTCGAGGACGAAAAGATTTTAAGTGGGGGAGATTGTAACAACCCGGAAAATCTGAGCCAATTTAAAAATTTTATTTTGGCGATTTTAATGAATTTTGAATATTTAAAATGAAATATTTTAAATAATAACAACGATAAATTTATTTTCAATGAAGTTAAAACGAATAAATTTATTTTAATTATATAACGAGCCTGAAAAGGCACGGTAGTTCGAAAATTCGATTTCAAATTTCAAATGAATATACAGAATTCAATATAAGACAGAATTGAACGAAACAAGAAATATTTGAATCTGATTAATGATATCTTTCAAACAAAGTTAAGAAACTAAGATTTCACTTTAAGGATTAAAAGTTATGTCCATTTTAAAATTTAAAATAGTCGCTATGGAGTTTATATATATTATTTATATTTATAATATATATAAGGCCCTTAAAACTGAAAATTTTGCAAACGACCTCCGTTTTCGACGAAACCACTTTTGTTGAATCCGTGATGTCAAATTATTGCTAGATTCCAATTTTCATAATTTTTAGAATCAACATATGAGCGTGGCGCAGTTAAACGCGTTTGACCAGTTTCAGTTGAATTTAATCGACTGGAAAATGACCATTTTTCAAACGGTCTTAGAATTCGATGAAACTAGTTTTGTTAGGACTGTATCGTCAATACGAAGCTAGAAATAATTTTTCTAGAATTTTAATAGTCCGTATGTGGGCCCGCTAAATTAAAATGTGCGTTAAAATCAAGTTTAACTATTATATTAATTTATATTTTAATTTTGGTGAAATCTGATCGTAATAGTTGAATCGGCTTATGAAACATATCCCATTGTGTTCGTAATGGGGGTAATTAGCTAGGGGCGGCAGGCGACGGGTTCGATTTGGAGTTCAAAATAAAAAGCTAATTTTTTGAAATTTAATTAAATATATACTATTATTTTTGGTCAACCCACCCCCTTTTATCTCTCTTCCCTCCACATCATTCATTTCCATCAAACTAAAGAAAAAAAAGAAAATGCGATATGGTCGTCGCAGCCCCAACCGGACCCCATCCCGCCGCCAGCGCGACGGCGCCACTCCGCCGAAGACCACCCACCACACCACGAACGCCCCTCCTCTCCTCAGGCGACGCTGCGCCAAACCCACTCCTTCTCATTCCCGTCCTCTAATTGAAGCCGCCGTGAAGCCCTGGTCACTCCACCGCCGTCGTGGTCATCGCGGCCTCCAGCCCAGTGCCTCTGCCAAGCCGCCATCCTCGCCCCCAAATCCACCATGTAAGCCTTTCTTTTGCCATTTTGTTCCTTTAGCTTTAACTGTTCAATGAAAATCGGTTTTAAAGAGAGAAAAAATCAGTTTTTTTCTTTTGTATCATAGAAAAATATATATATTGGGAATATAAAAACATAATTTTTATATATGTATAGATATAAAAATATGATTTTTTATATGGAAAGCTAATTTAAAAAAAGTTTTATTTTTATAAGAAAGACTTGATTTTTATATAAGAAAGACTTGGTTTTTATATACGAAAAGATTAGACTTTGATGCTAATAGAAATAGGTTTTTATAGGACCTAAGAATGGATTTTTATATGATTAAAAATATAATTTATGTTTGATTAAAATTATGATTTTTGTGTAGACAAGATTTAGTTTTTATCTACCTAGCGTTAATAAAAAGATTAGATTTTTAGAAATAAAAATATGATTTTTATTTTTGTACAAAGCCTAATAAAAATTTGATTTTAATTATATAGACATAGAAATAAAAATGAGACTTTTATATATATTACATTTGTATAAAAATACGATCTTTATGGTTTGAATGGCGATATAAAAATATGATTTTTATCGATATAGATTTGAAATAAAAATTCGATTTTTATATATATGAAGTAACGATAAAAATTCGATTTTTGTATACATGAAGATGTGATTTTCATACGAACGATATTGATTTAAAAATATGTTTTTTCATATGAATAGCATAATGATAATATAATTTTTATTATAAGTAGAGAGTAAAAATATAATTTTTATTATGTGCGAAGAATAAAAATATGAATTTCATATATGGAAAAGCGATATAAAAATATAATTTTTATTTAAATAGGAAGATAAAAATTCGATTTTTATATATTTGAATGAAGCGATAAGAATATGATTTTTCTATATTCGGTAACGTTATAAAAATCTGATTATTATAATGTAGATTTGAAATAAAAATTTGATTTTTATTTATTCAATAGCAAAATAAAATATGATTTTTATTTACTTAGTGAAGTAAAAATATAATTTTTATAATGAAGTAACGATGTAAAAATATGATTTTTAACAAATACTACGTGAAACAGATCTCGTTGGAAACGCGACGAAGATTTTCTACATATGAAGAGTCACGGCGTTTGGTTTAGCTTCTAGGTGAGAACTTCTCAGTCAAATTTAATTTCTAGTAAAATATATATATACTAGGATGCTAACGGTGCTTAGCAGCACCCGACACCCGTCGTCCACAGACCATGGACGACTAGTTTGATTTTATTGTGGTTGTTCTACGTGATTTGATTGTGGTTGTGAAATTAAAAGTAAAGTATTATATTTGTTTGAATTTGGTTGTATGGGTGAAATGGAATTGATTAGAATTGGTATGTGTATGGCGCGGGCCATTGGTAGATTGGGGATAAGGCTAGACCTTATCCCGGACCTAGTATCGTGCCGTTATGCTGCCAATTTTTTTTTTAAGTGTTA
Source organism: Allium sativum (assembly GCA_030737875.1). Classification (NCBI taxonomy): domain Eukaryota; kingdom Viridiplantae; phylum Streptophyta; class Magnoliopsida; order Asparagales; family Amaryllidaceae; genus Allium; species Allium sativum. Next base: position 747 of record JASFAX010007647.1, on the reverse strand, counting down.
AAAAATTTAGTTAAGTAAAAATATTATTTTTAGCTTATAACGGCGATGAATAAAATAATTTATTGAATAGTTAAAAATAGTAATACACATCCAATAACAAGTCGGACGACTTGTTTATGCTCATCTATTTTCATGATATCGATTGGGACGATATATTTTACACATCGCCCAACAGCACAAATAATAATCTGTGTTTGTTGTTTGAAACACATGGGTATTGGGATGATATTTGGCATACACGAATCCCAATAGTTAATTATATGTCAATCGATAGATCGACAGACTGTGATAAGCATTATTTAATTATTTTAGCGCTGATACAGTGGTAGAAAGTACTTTGGATGATGATTGATTAATTATTGTTGTTATATACATGTGTGGTATGAAAATCCATATAAATCACTTTATATGGTAATTGATTGTGCCTGATTCCAGTTCGGAAATAACAAATATTTTAGAATAACGAATATTTTTGAAATAAGGAATATTTTAAAAAACAATATTCGGTAAAGGATTAAAATATTGAAATACATGAAGCCGTATTGATTAGATATGCGTCATTTTGATACGAACGATATTTATATCGATTTTATTCGTTTTTATAAAGAATACCGAAAAGGAAATGATTTCAAAATAAATAATTTGAAAATGAAATTGAAATCGTTTTAAAATGAATATAAAACGAAGTTATAAAGAATATTCAATTTTGATTTGAATTTGAAATGGAAGTGGAAATCGTGTTTAAAA
>JASFAX010007646.1:0-21186 GCA_030737875.1 Allium sativum | reverse complement strand
TTTGGCTTCTAGGAAGTCCATATACAAAGTCCATGGAAACATGTTCCCACTTCCATATGGGGATCTCTAAAGGTAGTAGTAATCCTATGAGCTTCCCGTTCTCTGCTTTCACATTTTGGCATGTCAAACACTTAGCCACGAACTCTGCTACATCTCTCTTCATTCCTTCCCAATGGAGATTCCTTTTCATATCTTTGTACATTTTGTCCCCACTAGGGTGTCATTTTTGACCTATGGCATTTCTCTAGAATTTCTTTCCTCAACCCTTCATCTTTAGGGACATAATGTCGTTCATCCCAAAGTAAACTTCCATCATCGCCAATCGAATATCTGGTCGAATGGGGAAAGGTCTCCTTCTTTCCCACTTTCTCTTTAAGGCTTCTTAATTCTTCATCAAGTTCTTATGTACATTGAATCCTCTCTGTTAGCGTAGGTCTAATAATTATGGCTCCAAGAAAACCATTAAAAGTTATTAATGAGGGTTTCAAATTAAAATTAGAGAGAAATTCTAATTGCTTCTATTCTAAGATTGCATTCAAAGTCGCATGTTTCCTACTTAAATCACCCGTCATAACATTCCCCTTTGCCAGGGTATACTGCATCATGAAATCAAATGAAGCAACATATTCAATCCACTATTGTTGTCTCAAGTTTAGGTCACGTTGAGAAAACAAATACTTTTGGGACTTATGGTCACTAAAAGGTTCAAATTTCTCCCCTAAAAGATAATGCCTCTACATCTTAAGCACGAATACTACTATGGCTAACTCAAGGTCATGAACCGGGTATCTCTTCTCTGAATCCTTGAGTTGTCTACTAGTGTAAGCAACTACTCTTCCTCTTGCATAAGGACCGCTCCTAAACCGGTCTCACATGCATCAGTGTAAACTATAAACAATTTCGAACCATCGAGTATAATTAGGATTGGCACGCTAGTTAGTACTTCTTTTAATTTCTTAAAGGCTATGTCATATTTATTAGTCCAAGAAAATACCAAATTCTTCTTTAATTAATTGGTTTAAAGGAGTAGCAATCTTTGCAAAGCCTTTAATGAATTTCCGATATTATCCGGCCAATCCAAGGAAGCTTCTTACTTTTGTGGCATTTCGAGTTATCCTCCATTCCTTGATTGCCTCGATTTTTGCGGGGTCTATGGATCAACCTTCATTTGACACAATATGTCCTAAAATCTAGCCTCTTCCCTCCAGAAATGGCACTTCAAGAATTTTTCTTTCAATTGATTCTTTCTTAATATCCCTAAAACTTGTCCTAAGTGATTTTCATGTTCTTTATGGTCTTTTGAAAATATAAGGATATCATCTACAAAGACTACCACAATCTTATTTAGAATACCCCTAAACACTTTATTCATAAGGTCAACAAAGAAGGCGGGTGCATTAGTTAGTCCAAAGGGCATAACTTCTCATTGGAACAATCAGTCCGGCGTCCTAAACGCAGTTTTGTCCTTACTGTCCTCCACAATTCATAATTGGTGAAATCCATTGGCAAGGTCTAACTAGGAAAATACTTGGGCTCCTTCCGAGTGGTCAAACAGGTCATCGATTCTTTGCAAGGGTTACCTATTCTTCTTGGTCAACTCATTTAGTTCCCTATAATCCACACAAAGTCTTAAATATCCGTCCACTTTGGTGTAAACACAATAGGTGCACCCCATTCCGAGGTAAATCGTCTAATGTAACCTTTTTTTGATAATTATGAAATATGCTTATCCAACTCCCTTCTTTCCTTAGGTGCCATATGCCTCAAGAGTAGTGCTACAAGTCTAGCATCCTTCTCTAGGTAAATATGAAAAGAGATTTCTCTATGAGGTGGAAGTCACGTGACTTCCTCAAAAACATCCAAGAACTCAAATACTATAGGGACCGAAAATGGTCCTTCTGAATTAGGAGATAAGGAATATAACAAGGCTTTATCCTTGTTCCTTATATATAACAAGGAATACTCAGACTACGTCCTCCTCGGCTCCTAAGACAAACGATTCTCTTAACGCAATCTAGGACGGCCCCATAAAATGATAGCCAATCCATACCTAGGATAATGTCATACCCCATAAAATACAATGCATACGCTTCTAAAAGGGACTCAACATCGTCGACCTCCGATACTAGGTCTTTACACAATAGCTCAAGATACTTAGATCCTCCAATAGGGTTGGCCACCTCTGTCGGACTATCACAGATAGACATGTGAAGGTTCAACGGATTAACTAATCTTTTAGAGATAAAAGAATGGGCCACTCCAGAATCGAACAAGGCGTATACAAAATTTCCCAAAACAGAAGTTATATCTTCAAGTGCAGCTTGACCTTGGTCCCTTGGGGGTCAGCTTTAAATTGGTGTTGCCTCTATTGCGTAATTCTAGCCCTTCTTGAATCCTTTGGGATTTGGGTAGTCCTTAGACATGTGTCCTTCATAGCAGTTGCAACATTTTCCTTTGAAGTACTTCTTCGCCAGCGAGGTCATACAATCCTTGGTCTCATGGCCCTTGCAGTTGCAACTCGTACAAGTCTTCGCTTCCTTTTTGAACTTTCCCCAATTCTACTTGTTTTTCCACCATTCCTTTTTCTTATTTTTGTTTGAACTACCTTCTCCTTTCTCACCTTCTTTATCTTCCTTGGAACCTTCAACCGTGCATAGGCTAGTTGTCTCTACTAGGATATCAAAAGTTTCCCTAAATGTTACTTGGGTTAATAAAGTTTCCTTGAGTGGGGAGTTCAACCCTTTCACAAACCTCAAGGCTTTTTTCATGGGGTTTCCTTTTTTCATGGGGTTTCTACGAAACCTCTCCCAAATTTACCTAATTAGGAAAATTTGGCTACATACTCTTGCAACCTCAAGCTTCCTTGCTTGAGGTGGATGAATTTCTCCAACTAGATAGTCTTTCTACCCTTGGCTAAAAATTTGTTTCGAAACAGATTTTTAATTCGGCCCAGGTAAATATCCGACCCTCGTTCTCAACATATACTAAGTTCCATCATTCAAGGGCCTCATCTTTGACGTGGAAGGCTGCAATTCTCTTCTTCATTTCATTAGACTAGCTAGTAGCTTCAAAAATTATTTCACGGTCCATTATCCAAGATTGGGCATTAGCAAAACTTTCCTCCCTAGTGAATGATTTCCCTCTAAGATTCTCGAAGCTCTTATAGAAGCGAGAAGAGTCAAAGGCTACCTCAGCGGCAGGAGCTGCAGGAGCCACTGGGGCAGGATTAGCAACCACTACACTAAAAAGCACTTTTAACAGCATGTCAGAAACACTGTTATAGGATAATACAGCGTTTTGATAAATGCTGTATAATGACATGTTGTCGTAAACCCCTTTTTTTCAACAGCGGAAAATAAATGTTTTATAAAATCAGTTTCACAACATTTTTTCTCGGTTGCTAATACTTTATACACAACGTTTTTTTGAGCTATTAATACTTTATGAACAACGTTTATAATGAGTTGTTAATGGATTTCAAGTGTGCATTGCTTCCATTTTCAACAGCGGATTATAAACGCTGTTAATAATATTCACAACATTTTTCTTATGCTGTCGTTAGTTTCTGATATTTCCACTCCACCATCATATAGACGCCGTCGTTAGTTTCTGATATTTCCATTCCACCATTATCACATTCCATTGCAATATTTATATAAATACTCTACACTCATTTCATCATATTTCAACTAAACAATATACATAACATCGTATCTAACTAGAAACTACCATATGAAAATATAATTATTGTTCATCATTTTCATAAAGTAATATGAATACAGTATCCGTAGACAAAATTTACATAAATTCATAAACAAATGTCATACAACATTAGACAAATTTATGAAAACAAACCTTTTTACAATGCATATAAATAGGTTCGCAGCATCAAGATACTAATGCAGAAGCACTAAAATGCTCGTGGTCACCGATTCCTCCGCCAAAGTTGCTTGGAGAAGCTTTCCAACATCAAGATACTAATGGAGCACTTGTATCTTTTGGTAATTACACTATTTCACTCCCTATATATAGACTAATAATGTAAGTAAAATGAAAAAGTAAATTATAAAAAAATGAGATGCCAATCTTTGATTGAAGCGTTCACCTGAAATAGCTTAAGGAAGGAGGACACAATAGCAAAATCGAAGCAGGAAATGACAGTAGGATAAAAGGATGTGGCAGCGGTAATTTGGTGGTGGTAACAACTTCATTTCAAAAAATGATAAACATGCATATTTGCAATGTAGCCATGAATTCTAAGACAAATTTGATATTAATACATGCATAACAAAGAAACCCCTTGAATGGTTTACTTAATTGTCTTAGGGATTGAGTTCAACATATAAAAACGTTGATGTCCAGACACAGAAAGATGGTTCAGTTGGCTAAAAAAAAGTCATAGTGAGTTGATATATACAAAGCTCTAAACATTCAAATAATTATTACAATGACACAACTACTTAATGTATAAAAATGTAACTTGAGTTTTAGGAGTTTTTATAGAACATAGTTATTCTATAACAAACACCCTAAAAGTATATGCAGTGCATTTTCATCAAAGCTCTAAACTGCAAATGTCGACAGGATGTATTGTCAACTTAACACAAAGTAAATTGAATCATTTCTAAAATATGATTGCTAGGTGACGGTACAGTTCTTCCAGTCCCATTTATTCTTAAATATTTCTTCTAACAATTTTCAATTATACTGAACTATGAACAGTCATATTTAATGTCTAATGCTGAACGCTTGGTTATACAAAGATTGGTCACGCATTAAACTTGCACAGTCTTGAACACAAGGTAACATGAAATCACATAATCAAGGTAACATAAGTGGATAACATATATAATGCATTAATTGAAACAAAAAAACAATAATTTACCTTCTGTTGTGATTTGTGATATGAAATCAGATATGTTGATGGATACGAGGCATGTATGTGCTTGGCGATAGTGGAGATGGAGAAGTGGCAGGAAGAAGACAAGGAGGAGCAGTTTTGTGCTATGTTTCAGCACAGACGTCTGAGGGATCTTGGTCAGACGTCTATGCCTACAGGGTTTTGAAACCCGAGAGAGTGGATAGACGTCTGGCCAATCTGGGTCAGACGTCTGACTTGTCAGGGTTTGGAACCCGAAAGCATGGACAAACATATGACATATATTGGTCAGACGTCTGAGCGGGTTTTCTACGGTTTTGAATTGGCCTTTCTGTGACTTATTCTTCAAGTAATGAAGGGGAAAATTAGGAATTTTCCTAGGCCTTCTATTCTCCTATAAAAGCAGCATCTAGGGTTGAATTAAAAGCATGAGATTGAGACCGAACTAATTAATCCAAGGGTTTGTCATTGTTCTTCTTTGTTCTCCTTCTCCAACAAAAGTGTCAGTCATCTAGATATTCCTTCCCTTTCTTAATACGGTTATTGATTCTTGTAATTTGTTTATTGTTGGTTGTTGAACCAGTGAGTGTAAACAAAATTTGTTTTTGTGAATCAATAAAGAGGGTGGTTGGGTGGAATATCTTGTGTTTGTGCATGTGATTTCATATCTATATTTGTTTCCATAGAAATCATCTTTAAGTAATTGGGCGGAGAAGATCTGGTCGTTTCCGCAAAGGCGCAGTTATCACAGCACCTTCTACATTTCAATTGAACCCATATAAGAGTTAACTTTGATTTCCCACAGCCTAACAAGAATATCAACACGTCATGTGTTTTAATTCCAAATGAATGATCCTTAATGAAATTGAACTTTTGAAACTTTACGGTCTCATAGTATGCAAAAATATATGACATAAAGCATATGAAAAAAAATGAGCGAATAAGAGAAGACATATACATACATGGGGAACATATTCCGTCCTGGATGGTAGACTTAGCTGAACAGAAGCAACGACATGACCATCTTTTTCCCAATGCGTTGAATGCTTAAGTTGAGACTTTATTATTAAACAGTACTCTAACCAACGAGGTGATTCGTAAACAGGAGTCCATGGAAATGTTGCTACTTCAAATTCATAACATTGATCGTAATCAGAACACCTATAATTTTGTGAGCAAATGAGATTTAAATCGTACAAACAAATGACCTAGATCTACAGATTTTTATATGTTTGCATTTCAGCCGAACTCCGTACGTCATACAAAACAGATCAAGCCGGACCATATACAAGTTGAATTCATCCAGTTCAGTTTAATCTGAATCATACAAGTACATGCGCACCTATACAAATACATTCACATAAGACTACTCAAATACAGATAAATAGCTTCGTAATTGCAAATAATGATTTACATACTTACAGGGTGCGTTCTTAACGAACGCGAGCGGGGTATTTGAGCGGGGCATTTGAGCGGGGAATTTGAGCGTGGTACTGTAGCGAACGGGGAATGTGTTCTTAGCGGCGAATGTGGTATTTGAGCGGGGTATTTATATGTTAAATTATTTGTTTTGATTTAATTAAGTACTAATTTCGAAAAACAAAACGACTACATTTCATTACACAAAAGGAAAAACAAACATAAATATGACAGAAATACAATAACACGATGACATGAACCTCCTACTAGTTGGTATTTATCAGATAAGTTTGGTATTCTTTTTTGTGGCATTTGTCTGCAAGCCCTCTTATCAACCAGCTTTTCGCTATCTCATCCGGTAGAGCAGCGAACATATCATTTATTTTGGGGTCCAAAACAAATAATAGTGCGTCTGCAACATCAAACTCACCCGTTGCTCCAAGACGTTGCATGCGAGCTACCGTATTTGCATAATTTGTAGTACTTCCCGTTGATTCCACACTAGTACCTGTATTAGGACAATCAGAATGTATGCGAGATTTTTTCATCTTTCTCTCGGTCATTAGGTCAATTAGCATAGCCATCTTATCGTCACTTTCACCACGTCTTCTTCTTAAACGTTGACGTGAAGTTTGTTGACTGGGCGGATTCGTTGGATTTTGGGTTGGCGGATTCATTGGATTTTGGGTTGGAGCTTCATAATTTGGTGGATTAATTGGATTTTGTTGCAAAGGAGGATTTGATGGCGAATTCAGGTTTGGAATATGATTATTTTGCATGTCATCCAAAGGATTAAAAAACCCGGCGAATTCCCATGTTCTGTCAAACGTGGTTTGTGTTGATGGCGGGGTGCCAGTCTGCAACGGTTGTACAGTAGCAGCAGGAGTGTACGACGATTGACCAGTTGCATTCGTCCCACGAAATAATTGTTGCATCAGCTCTAAGTTTTCTAGTGGACGTTTCTTATATTTCAAGATACCCGATCCAAATTCCTAAATGTAAGAGGGAAAATTGTAAGAAACTAACAATAACTGAATGGTAACAAAATAAATTTACAGACCTTAACACGATCTTCCCACCATTCATCGCTTCCAGAGACCGTTCCTTTGTAAGCATCCCAACCCGCGCCAGTCTTGTTCATCAGTGCATCCCATTTCATCCAATCCCGTCGAAGACTATCATATTTGTTTCGGATTTTGCTTTCGTCGATCGGTACGATGTCCGGAATGGTTTCTATGGCATCATTGAACTTTTCTGTAATCACTTTATGCACACCTTTTTTGTTGCTGCCACAAGCACCGTATGCATCAACAGAACATTGCAGCTTAATCTGAGTTGCAGTAAACGACCAGTGATGTGCAGATTTTCGATTTGCCATACTGAAAAATGAAAAACAAAATATTTCAGAAATAAATTAAAAAAAAACAATGAAAAAAAATATGAACAACAAACTGAAAAAAACCTGATTGCTAATCGAATTCGGAATTGGGTTGGTGTAGTGTGGATGAAAAGGGGTGGAGGGGTAGTTTATGTAGAGGAGAGGAAGGAACGTTGGAAATTAGACCGTTGGCGTCCGACGCGTCGGACGCCAATGGTCCGATTTCCAACGTTCAACAATCATCCCTTTTGGCAGTGGAATTTTGTTCTCGCGTCCGACGCATCGGACGCGACAAATAAATCCAGCGTGCCAGGAAATGACTGCAAACGCACCCACAGATAAATGACTTTATAAATCTTATACCTTTTAAAGACTTGCCAGGATACATGAACCACTCTCCATGATCCTCATCATCCCTCCAGAAAGGACAGCTGAGTGGGCTCCGTACCCACTTTAACCTGCTATGCCTGCAACATGTGGTAAATAAGCATCCCACTGTCTACAATCCAATCTGATAATGCAGCTCTAGCAGATTTGTACTAATTTTATAAATCTTATACCTTTTAAATCCGCTTGTTCGATCTGTACTAACTTAACTAATGAAACGTGCTACAATTGTATGTCCTATACTTGTTGCATTTTAATTTTATAGAAAAATTGAATTTCATCAAATAAAATTTTTCGCACACTGCATGTTAGTCCATAGCATGGCGGATGTATCTTCTTTCTTGTTGAATTCTTTCCATTCAAATTTGCAATTTTCTCGTTCCTCTTTGAATAAATCATTCTCGACTGCTCCAAGTTCGGTTCAGACTCATGTAAGATCGCAGCTTCATTATGATGGATGCTTTCGCTGTGGAAATAAAGATCATTATGCAAGAAACTGCAGGATTCAATTTGGATGTTCCAACTGTGGAAGATGGGGTCATAGTAAGGATTCTTGCCCAGAATATACAAGAGAAGTTTTCTTTAGGGATTATCTTGCGAAAGTCAATTGGGGGCAAAGTTCGAAAAATAGTTTGCAAAGGCTTTCGAATTCAAAATCGACAGAAAATCGGAATCAAATTCTGGGATCAGGTTTGGTTCTTTTAAAGAATTTCATTAATATTAACGACCAGATCCAGATCGTTAATTCTTGTCAGAAATTGGGTATTGATGAAGGTGGATTTAATAGACCTGGTTATGCAAATGGAGCTTATTTGAATCTGTTTATGATGTGTTTGGGTAAATTTTGGAATTTACAGTCAAATCAATACGAAGAAAGGAGGATTTGTGATGGTGTTCTTCCTCCGGCCATTCCAAGTGAATTTTCGAAAATGGTAAGTGATTCATTGGATGTGGCTCATAAAGAAATCTTGGAAAATGGGGGAAAACTCGATGATCTTCCTCCAATATCTCCTGATGTGTGTATTGTTAACTATTATGATCTGGATGGGAGGTTAGGTATTCATCAGGACAAAGACGAGAGTCACGAAAGCTTATTGGCAGGTCTTCCTGTAGTTTCTTTCTCAATTGGTGATTCGGCTGTATTTGTCTATAAGGATGATGGAGCAAGCGCAGTAAAGAGAATTATGCTTGAATCGGGGGACGTACTCATTTTTGGGGGTGCATCAAGGAGAATATATCACGGCATTGAATGCATTTGTAAGAATACGGCTCCAATTCAGATTATTGAGAAGACTGATATGAAGTATGGCAGGCTGAACTTAACTTTTAGGCAAAGCAATATAATTACAGGTTCTAGTGATGCTCCAAATCTGAGTAATATTAATCTCAAGCGGTCTTATGCTGATGTAGTCCAACAATCTTCACTTAAAATGCCAATGTGGAATATGGTAGGGATGAGGAGCAAATATAGGAAAAATGACGTTGGTCGAACATGTTATCGATGCGGGGATCCCTTTCATTTAGCAAAGGATTGTAGGAACGAGATATGGTGCTTTAATTGTGGTGGAATAGGCCATCGCAAAGATAGATGCTCCATGAATTTTAATGGAAAATCTGTTTGGGAGATTTTGCGCTACAATTGCTTGAGGATATGCTCGAATCTAGCTGAAATTGCAGATTGGTATAAAAGGGATTTCTCGGATGATATAAACTTTGGGGCATACTTGTTGCTGAAAATGGGATGGAATTTGGAGGGTTTGGTTGATGGAATTTTATGGCGTAAGGTTGAGGATGTATATGATGTTTTTCCCCCACTACCGAAGCCGATGTCTAGAGTAGAGCATGCTTTTTCCTTCAGTCTAAATCTCACAAAGTTAAGAAGAATATCTTATGATTAGGGTGGAAGATCTAAAATGACAGTCATTAAGTTGTTGGATGATATTTTATCACACTTTGACGTCATAAATACGGCTATCAATTGTGATATGGTAAGAATTCAACGCAAAAATGATGGAACTGAGGTTAATAAGCAGCAGCCAACGAATGCAAGGTATGTCAATTTGAACACTGCTTCTACACATAATAAGCAGCAGCCAACGAATGCAAGGTATGTCAATTTGAACACTGCTTCTATACATGGGGTGTTTCTTGAAGGAAAAATGATTGATTTAAGTGGGCGTTATGAATATGGTGAGGCAAAAGATCCATTGCTTGAGGATCCTGATGTTATGTTCTGTTTAGAATCCAATCATTTTTATGGGGGATCTGAGGGTAACTTTACAGATGGGAAAGGGAAAGAAGCGATGACAGGTGTAGATGAATCGGATATGAATGGGTATTTTGCAGATGAGGCAGAGACAGTGGGATCTAATAATACATTGGAAGGTTCAGATTGGTATGTGGCAAAAGATGTTAACCTTTCTAATAGCTTCAGTTTGTTGGAGAATGATGAAAATTCTCTGATGGCGGGGGTAACTGATGTCCCTATTGTGGAGTCAAAGTTTGTCACATCGAGGAAGGGGATTAGGGTAGGTAAAGTGAAGTGTAGTAGGTTGCCACATCGAATGGTTTTGAAACATGGCAAGGTTATGGGCTTACGCCCTAAAAATAATGGGAAGTTGATGAATTCTGTGCATGATAATGCTTTGACTGTTGGAGACTCTTTAGTAAATGGTTCGAGTTTAAAAGTGTTGGACACTGTGATTGTAGATTCATCATCTGATAATGTCAATATGGTCAGTGGAGATATAAATGTGCTGGACGCTGGGATTGTGGGTGACTATGCACTGATGATCAATGATCACGAGGGGTCTGATAGCATGGATGTCACTTTTAGTGGGGATTATTTGTTTCGATTGAATGGAGACAATGGTTCTTTGTTGATAATTATGATGGACGTGGGATACTTCATTCTGCCTTTTTGTCCATGCTATAGTATTGCTCAGTTGTTGTGTATCGGGCCTCAAATAGTAGAGGTTGCTGGCGTTCACAACAGATTTGAAGACAATGGTGGTCTGTTCGAGCCTACTGATTTGAGCCGACATAGTGATGACTCCACTTCTTCTCTGAAGAGGAGAAGACGAAGACGGGTACTACCTAGTACAGGAATGGTTCGGCGTAGTGCTAGACTCAGATACAGTTCTTCTGCGACTCGTGGTAAGTTCCTGAATTCAGCTACTACTAGTGGTAGTAGATTGGATTTGGGCGCAGGTACGTCTACATCTTTTGGTAGTGATTATACTCCGTTTGCTTTAGGGAGTATGTCTACTAGTCAGTTAGTTCAATTAGCTAGTGATACTTCATTTGTTTTTTCTGATATTGAGTTGGATGTCGAGTTTATTAGGACTAGAGAATTAGAGAGGGTTTCATCATTGCATAGATGAGGATTGTTAGTTGGAATGTTAGGGGTTTAAATGAACCTAAAAAAATGTGCTAAAGTCAGGACTTTCTTTGTTGATTATCATATAGACATTGCTTTACTTCAAGAGACTAAAATCGCATGTCCTGATTTTAGTTTTTACGTTAGTTTAGGTGGGGCCCATTTCCGTAATTGGGTATGTCTACCGTCAGTTGGTAGTGCAGGCGGGCTTATGATTGGTTGGAAAGACAACCAATATAAGCTTGTACAGGAATTTCCAAAGTTACATTCACTACACATTATTTTAAATTCGATTAGCGATAATTCCCTACTGGGCATTTCGAACATATATGGCCCGCACACCAAGGATGAGAGGAGATGTTTGTGGGAGGAATGTTCTGATTTTAGGAATCTCGCCCCTCATCTATGGATAGTAGGTGGGGACTTTAACGTTACTAGATTCTTAGGAGAAAGACCCCTAAGGAAGGTAATTACTCTGATATGGAGGAATTTAACGATTTTATTCTTAATAATAATTTGATTGAGATTCCGCTAAGTAATAGAACATTCACCTGGTCTAATGATAGGGGTAGTCCGTCTTATGCCTTACTAGATCGATTTTTTATAAGTGCTGAGGTTGAGGATAAATTTCCAATTAGCAAAGTAAAGGGTTTACCTTTTCTATTTTCGGATCATTGTCCTTTAATTCTTTCTTGTGATTCGAACAGTTTAATTAGTAATAATTTTAAGTTTGAAAAGATGTGGCTTATGGATGCCAGCTTCAGTAAACTAGTTAATGTTAAATGGAATTCGTTATTTTACTTTAATAATTTATACAAAGGTAATTTAGCAAAGATTTTTGTTGCTAAACTTGGTAAATTAAGATTTTTTCTCAAGCGTTGGAATAAATATGTTTTTGGGAGTGTTCGTGTTAAGAAAGATAAGATCCTTTGTGAGATGTTAGATTTAGACAAGTTGGGTGAATCTAGAATGCTTAATTTAACAGAGAAAGATAGACTTATTAATCTAAGAAAAGATTTTAATCTTGTATTGGAAAAGGAAGAAACAATGTGGAAACAAAGATCACGAGTACAATGGATTAAAGAGGGGGATAATAATACGAAATTTTTTCATAGTATGGCTAATAAGAGGAGACGCGATAATTTAATTCATTCAATTGTCTTAAATAATGAAGAACTGACTATTCAACGTGATTTAAATGAAGCCTTCACTAATTATTATAGACAAATTTTTGGGACTAGGTTAAAGAGAAGAATTAACGTTAAATGGAAAGACATTTATCCTGATGTTGTTAGGGAAGAGTTATCATATCTAGATAATCCTTTTTCAGAGCAGGAGATTTGGAAGGCGATTTGTGATATGCCTAGTGATAAAGCTCCGGGACCTGAAGGGTTTTCTGTTATGTTTTACAAACAGTTTTGGGAGGCATTAAAATCAGATATTGTGGATTTATTTAATGATTTTTATAGCGGAAGATTGTGCTTAGGTAACTTTAATTTAGCAAATGTTATTCTAATTAAAAAGAGGGAAGGGGCAAAATTCTTAAAGGATTTTAGGCCCATATCATTGATTAATGTGTCGGTTAAGATTATATCTAAAGTTCTTGCAAATAGACTAAGTAGAAAGATGAATGATCTAATTGATCATTCACAAACTGCCTTCATAAAAGGCAGACAAATAGTAGATGGTGTAGCAGCAGTTCAAGAGTACATTAATGTGTGTGTTAAAAATAACTTTCCATGTGCTATTTTGAAATTGGATTTTGAGAAAGCTTTTGATTCTATTGATTGGGATTATATATGTGAAGTATGTCTAGCTAGAGGTTTTAATATAAGGTGGATTAACTGGATTATGCTTTTACTTAGGTCTAGTAGTTCTAGTATTGTCGTCAATGGGGTTGCGGGAAAGAAGATTCAATCCAAGAGGGGTCTTAGACAGGGGGACCCCCTGTCTCCCTTGTTATTTAATTTAGCGGTTGACGTTTTCTCTAGAATCATCAAACGAGCGGGGAGATTAGGTGTCTTGGGTCATGTGGGTAATAATGAATTTAACAATGAATTATCTATTCTTCAATTTGCGGATGATACTTTACTATTTTCTTCTCATTTACCAAAGCATGTCATTGCCCTTAAGTTCATTCTTTACTGCTTTGAGTTGTCATCAGGTCTTAGAATTAATTTTGATAAAAGTTCTGTTATGGTTATAAATGATTACACTAATGTTGAGAATATGGTTGCTAGTACCCTAAACTGTTCTGTCATGACATTTCCTTTTGACTACTTAGGTTTTAAAATTAGGCCATCAAAATTAAAGAAGGAGGATTGGTTAGTTATAATTGATAAGGTTAATAGTAGATTATCTAATTGGAACAATAGATTCTTGTCTAGAGCAGGTAGATTAGTTTTGGTTAATTCAGTCTTATCGGCAATTCCTACATATTGGATGTCATTACATAGATTTCCTCAATGGGTGGTTAGTCGTATCGATAGAATAAGACGTAATTATTTATGGGGTGGTGGTAGAGATCCTATTTGTAGAGGATTTCAGTGCTTAGTTAATTGGGAGGTGTGTTGTAAGGCAAAGAAAGATGGAGGTTTGGGAATAATTAATTTAACTAATTTTAATTCCTCCTTATTAGCTAAGTGGTTGTGGAAATTTAGGTCGCCTGAAGTTTCTACAACTTGGAAAGATATTATATCAAAATTTTATTATTCAAGAGGTGATTTCATTGTTGGTTCTAGGGGTAGCTGGTATCATAGAGTTTCTTACTTTTGGAAGTCAGTTTTAGAGTGTTTTGATTTTTTTAACCTAGGCTATAAGGTTATTGTTCATTCTGGGCATACGACTTATTTTTGGCATGATAGGTGGATTTCTTGTTTACCCCTAAAAATTGAATTTAATGAGCTTTTTAATAATTGTAGTTTTAAAAATGCATTAATAAAGGATATTTTTAGAAGAGATTTAGATCCCCCATGGGAGTTTTCATTTGAAAATATATTAGAAGGAGAAATGTTAAGACAGTTAGCTCTACTTTATGCTAGGTTATCATTATACCACATTGATGAGAATAAGGATTTTACTAGTTGGGGTATGGATAAAGGTCAAGTTTATTCGGTTAATTCAATGTATAATTTCATTAACTTTTCGGGTATCTCATTTCGACCTTTTGAATTTATTTGGAAAGCTAATTCTCCCCCTAAAACGAAATTTCTAATGTGGCTAATTGTGCATAAGAGACTTAATACTGTGGAATTACTTAAGAGGAAGAATATCATTTTTGACGCTAAGTGCTACTTTTGTAATACCATGAATGAGGATGTGGATCATTTATTTTTCTCTTGTAGTATCACAAGCTATATACTTAGTATGGTATTAAGGTTATTTGTCTTTGATTATCATTATTCATTCTGTTGTTGTGCTACTTACTGGGATTCTTACAGATTTGATTTTAATGTTAGCAAAAGATACACTTTAGATACTTTAGTCACAATTGTATGTTGGTTCATTTGGTCTGAGAGAAACCAAAGATCTTTTCATTCTACTTCAGTTTCCACGGATAATTTAATCATTAAAATAGTTTGTTATTGTTTGAATTGGATGTCTAATTCACATTACAAGCTTTTTGGGAAATCGGGCTTTGAGAACTTCTTGATTAAGGTTAGACTGAATTTGTTTCTATTTATTAGAATTAACAGTTTCTTTTGTAATAGATATCGTATTGCTTATTAAGTTCTTTTACTAGTCATTTATTGTTTATCTCTTACACATATATGTGTGGTAAATAAAATGTATGAATGTATATATATAGGTATATATATATATATATATATATTTAGACATTTTATCTTCACAGATATATGTGTAACAATTTACTAATTGTTTTGTTGAGTTTTTATGCAGACACAGGTGGTTGATTTGGTAAAGGGGCTTTGTGGATAGCTGGGAGGATTGGTACCAGATTGATACCTGGGAGGATTGCTGTCTGGATTGATGTTTTGTTGGTTTCTCATTTTGGCTTATTGTGTTTTAGAGTTTAGTGGAGTTGTATCTCATTTTTTATGCTTTATTGTGTGTATGAGTTACTGTATTGGTGTAGATATACTTCAATATCGGGTGGTGGCCTTGCCGGAATTCGATATTGGAGTAGATGGGCGGTGGTTTATCTGGAGCTCATCTACCTATGACCATTACTACCCTAGAGCATTGTTAGGCTCTATTTTGTTTTTTATGTTATATAGCCTGACTCTGTTTCATGGTTTTTATTTTATATATATGTGTGCTCTCTTCATTTCTGAAGATCACACATTTTTGTTTCAAAAATTTTTATAGAAAATTCAACGATATTCTAATCGATAAAAAATCAGCATTAAAATTCAAAAGTGGAATGGTAGAAATTTAAGTACTATCAAAAAAAGGAATAGCAGTTGTCAATACATAAAGATATTTTATGAGTGTGTGTGTGTGTATATATATATATATATATATATATATATATATACATATATATATATACGGCATACCAGCTAAACATGTTTGGAGTTGCTGTAGTAGGTTCCATACCCTGATGAACATACTTGTATAGCACTGAATTGAAGTAGCCAACAAATCCTACATAAAATAAGTACACCCGAGTACTTCATTAACATCATTTGACATAGATGTACCAGGGACAATGCTATTCTAGCTTAATAATAGGAATATAAGATGAACTTCCCTTCATGCAGTAATGCCAGTTATCGATAATCATCACATGGAAATTACTTAACACTATCAAACTCATTTTAGTTTTTAGCCTTTAGTGGATCATATTGACCATGTAAAGATACTGCTCAAAATTTGAAAACAGGCACAAGGGCAAACTAATAGACTGAAGAAAAATAGTAAAGTAGAATTTGAAGTTCTCTCATCAATTTGAAAACCTTATTATTCATCATAACAATCTATTAAATAATTATTAAGTGACTTAACCAATGGCAGGAATATTCCTATTGCCCTCGCTGAAACAAAAGGAATAGCAGGAGCCAAAAGTGGTTCAGAGAAGACCAAACTATACCCGAACCCAAGACTAGAGCTCCCAAATAGCTTCACAAACTGATATGCCACCCGATTACCAAGCCCTGTCTTAATAAAACCATGAGCGAAAAAGAACGCCAATGCAATCAATCATGATGACTTTACTGTTGAAAATAAACTTGGTTTTAGGGAAACATTGATTATGTGACAAATTTTATTCTTGTATTTAGGGAAGCACAAAATAAATGGTAATAAATATTAGAGTTATCAAAATAAGATTAGAGAAGAATCTAGACTAAACAAATATGTAAAATGAAGAAAAGTCTAGAGATTCTCTCTTATATAAATTATGATGTAATCACTCATTTGTATCAATCAAGCAAGTATGAAGCAAATTTTGTAATCAAGTTATATCAAGCAATAAAAAGTTTTTCCTTCTTCTCATAAAGAAATTATTCCTCTTTTTACAATTCATTTTCCTCCTCTAAAATTTCCAACAATGTGGTATCAGAGCAACACAAATTTTCCAACAAAGTGGTATCGGAGCCTGGTTGAAATTATGACATTTCTATTTCTTTCGACGTTTGTTCTCACAAAAGAGAATTTTGAGGAATGGAGCAGTAGGAAAAAAGAAGAGCTAATCTCCAAAGGTCTTTGGGAAATTGTTGAAAATAGCTATGAATGGTATAAAGACATCGAAAGCATGTCGCAAATGGACAAGAAAGCCTTTGCGAAATTAAAACGAAATGATTACCGTGCTCTTTCTGTGATTGCTGAGAACGTCGATGAGAAAGCTTCGGATCTCATTTTTAGAGGAAGGTGTACAAAAGATTCATGAATATCTTGAAAAATGTGTACGGAAAAGATGATGCAAAGATAATGAATGAAGATAAGTTGATTGATGAGAAAGATGAAAAAGAGAATAGTGAGAATGTGAAAGAGAAGGAGCAAGAGAAAAAGAAAGAAGAGACTATGCCAAAGCCTATGGATGAAGAGATGGTGGATGAGACAGAGGATGAGAAGTTGGATGAAGAAAAACTTTTAGAGAATAAAGAAGAAGAAGATGCAATTACTGAAGAAAAGCAAGAAGCTGTAGTGGAGAATACCGCTAACCATATTGATGTGGCACTATCAGAGAACATAAGAGAAGAAAAGACAAAGACTATCAACAGGGAAGAAAACCACGAAGAAGACTTCAAAGATGGACAAGAGAGAGATGAAATCGTGATTAAAGAAGATAAAAGTAAGAAGTCACTAGTAATCGAAGAAGAAAACAAAGAGAAAGTCAAAGATGAACAAGTTGAAGAGCATACCAAAACAAATGAAGTGAAGAAAGAGAGCGGCAATGAATTAAATACGAAAGGAAATAAAGTATATGAAGATGATGCCAATGACAAAAAGTATGAATGGAAAGATACCGAAAATGAAGAACAGATGAAACAAGGAGAAATTGAAGAGCTTGATGAAAATTTGAAGCACAAACAAAATTTTGAAGAGATTTGGAAAACAAATAAAGAAATCGAATTGGTCAAAGATTATAAAAGTGATTTTTTGAAAGAATTCAAAGACACCATATATGGCTCATTTAAAGTTTATGACACCGGAACAAGATGGAAGCTAGAACACACACTTTTTGGAATGTCTTGTGCGAATGGAGGAGGACAAAATGAATGGAGCACCATTGAATAAATTGCATCGAAGATCTTCATACTGGGAAAGAGGAAGAAATGAAAAAAGAAAATTTGGATAATTTCTTTAGTCCTACCAAAGCACATAAAATACAAAGAATCAAAATCTTGCATCAATTTGCAAAACCAAGTTTACGGGGGTTGTTGAAAATAAACTTGGTTTTTAAGGAAACATTGATTATGTGACAAATTTTAATCTTGTATTTAGCGAAGCACAAAATAAATGGTAATAAATATTAGAGTTATCAAATTAAGATTAGAGAAGAATCTAGACTAAATAAATATGTAAAATGAAGAAAAGTCTAGAAAAAGAAAAGTCTAGAGATTCTCTCTTATATAAATTAGGATGTAATCACTCATTTGTATCAATCAAGCAAGTATGAAGCAAATTTTGTAATCAAGTTATATCAAGCAATAAAAAGTTTTTCCTTCTTCTCACAAAGAAATTATTCCTCTTTTTACAATTCATCTTCATCCTCTAAAATTTCCAACAAAGTGGTATCAGAGCAACACAAATTTTCCAACATTTACATCTTATTTCAACCTTATAGGTCCTCCCCTTTTTAATATGATATACATTGTTTTGCTACATTACAGCTTGGATTTTTTTATGAATAGTTAGTTATGCAAAAGTTCCAAGCAAAAATTTAAAATATAATCAAGGTTTCATTTTCAAAAATTGAGTTTACCATACTATCGAGTTATGCCAAAATATAAGTTAAGTATCTTAAAGTGTAATGTTAGTTCTCTTTTTGATGCTTGAAGTATGTTCCATATCCAATTATGCATCAAATATGATAAACAGAAAAGGGAAACTACGGTTCTATGGCATACTATTTTTTTTTTTAAATCTATCCTTTAGTTGGACTAACTTGTTAAGTCAACTTGTTTGCTTATAATACACTATAAAAATGAAATTCTTTAAAGAAGAACTCCAGATTGCACCAGCTTTAAGCATTTTGTGGTAAAATCAACTAAATTACATTGGCAGTAAATTAGATATGATCCACCGTAAATTGGATTGTTATACAGGGTTTAAAATTGAAAAATAACTAATATATTGATAGAAAAGTAGTATAGTAAGGATCATATTAGCAGCAACCGTCATCTCAAGAAAGGATGAGACCATGTCAAACATTTTTGTAAAGTCACTCTTGGTAGAAAATAGTTTATGGTATCCTTATCGATTAATGATTTATCATGTCTGAGTGTGACATTCATTTGATGAGCACAATGATATGGCAATGAACAAAACTGAAGGTACATAATGCTGACGATGGTGTATCGAGAAGTAAGACATAATAAAATAAAATAGAACGTACAAATGACATACAAATGGTTTGAATAATGTGTGACATAACGACCACTGTTTAAAAAATTGATTAACATGTATTTGTTATAGTAAGCTTAACACATGACCCAAAAGTTTTAACTATATATAAAATGCATAAAACATTGTGTAATATACGACTTAATATTCAAATCAGAAATGAAAACATTAATAACACAATATAAAAAAGTTAAGTTAAGATGATAACAATAACTATGTGTAGGTTGTTTAAACGAGCAGCTTTGGTCCAATTTCATTTGAGAGACAGCCAAAACCTGTAAAAGGTAAATTAAAGGGAGAGGAGATTTATGTGGTAGAGGTCGAGATTATCTGGGTTTGAATTATTAATTAAACAATTCCATTTGCTGGGATATGAAAATGGGAGAGATGATAGCCAATAAAGAATCAGCACAAAAAAATGAGTCAGATACCCTCTTACTGAAAGTATCTATATACTGAAATGAAAGTATAAGAACATGGACCCATCTATGGACATACCTCGTCAATGAGTTTTACAAGGAAACATGAAATGGTCTAAGCTAAATTTCAGTTTGTATAACATCAAGTTTAACACCAGTACATACATACTGAAAATAATGAACAACTAAATTGTACATATTTGCATAGAACATTGTCGCGGTCTCAAGGTTGCAATGAAACAGCCAAAGTAGCAATATAGGAATAATATTATGTTGTTCCAATAAGTAAAAAAGGATAAACATGCATCTGTGGTCATAGCATATTAGTAGTGCAGTTCGAAGACGGCAGAAATGGATGTAATGATGTGTAAAACTCGTAGAAGCAGTAATTAGCACCTCAAGTATATTAACAGTAATGTGTGCGCCATAGGACGATAACAATGAATCAAACAAATCAATGATACGGAAATTGTAATCACTGATATGGACAGTATAAATTTGTATGAAATTACAGGTAGGGTAATACAGTAGACACTAACCTTAGATGCCGAAGAAAAAAAAGTTGAAGTAGCATCAGTGCCGGATCTTAATAAATCATAGCAGAAAGTTGGATCTACTGTACCAGCGAGGGGAAGATCAGATTATCATAGTACTATGCTGTCATTTGAATAAAATGCAATAGAAAAATAAACAACAACTTGATTCCTGTTCAAGTAGGTGGTAAAATCGTATCGGAAAAGATGGGAAAGGCGAAGTAGACAAATAGAAAAATTAATATACAGAAAGACAACGCTGCAAGAAGATTACATAATTGGGGAAAAGCCAATAAGTGATCACGATGAAAGTGTGGTATGTCAGTAACTTACCACGCAGTCCGGTCAGAAAATTAGATTTGCAAGAGGATTAATGGCAGCGAAGCAGGAAAATATTGGTGCGAAATAGGATGGACTGAAGTTACCTATGATTTAGGGTTTCCTGTTTTGGGGGAGAAGAGGGAAATGAATTTCACGCGGCAATGAAAGAAAAGGAAATCGGTTTTAGCGGCAATGAAAATTTTGGAGGTAAAGATTTGGGGGAGAAGAGGGAAATGAATTTCAAGTGGAAATGAAAGAAAAGGAAATGGATTTCAGCGACAATGAAATTTTTGAAGGTAAACAATCTTTGTAAATACACGGAGAAGGATGTCAGCGCTCTCACATGTTGTCATTAGTTTTCATTGGGTTATATAATTTTATAAAAGGTTCAACAACCGCAATTAACACTCAACCACTGTCCTTCATTGCTGTTGAAAGCA
>JASFAX010007645.1:0-21203 GCA_030737875.1 Allium sativum | reverse complement strand
CGGCAGTGCAGGTTCCGACGGACTATGGGCGTGCACATAGTCCGGAGTGGAAGATTTAGACAGCTGCATACCAAGTAGGTATAACTCCGTGCATTCTAGAATCGGTATCGGGGTTGCCACTAGTAGGGAATGATACACCCTGTGGTGGGACCAGCATGGGTATCTACAAGTAGGGCCGGGATGATACCAACGCCTGTAAGGCACTGTTGGTTAGAGCCGATCAAACGAGATTGGTACGGTGGGGACTGAATACTGTCCATAAGGGCTTAAACCCTTGTCATGGGTTGTGTACCTATGAAACTATCACGTGGGGTATGGGGATCACTTATCATGTTTAGTGGGTGTATACTAGTTAGGTGGTGCAGAGAACATAGGAAATCAAGGAAATAGTGTAACGGTGAAGCATAGAAATCTTGCGATGTTATTCTTGCGGTGTTATTCTTGGTAGGAACCTTGCAATGATATACTTGATACTGAGGACTTGCGAAGTTATACCCAGTTTATCGTGCCTGTTGTCTATCCTATCATCATGCTTATGTTTACTTTCAGTTTATTCATGCCGTGTTATCTTTACTTATTTATCTACTGAAGGTCACTAGGACTTACCAGTCTTTATGACTGACCCATTGTTTCTCCTCTTTTTATCCTATCTCCCCCAGGTTATTAGTGAGGGAATACTAATACTTAGTTTGGGTTTCTTTCCGCCTCAAGATCAACACATTGCTTTGGTTTAGACTCATCTCGGCTATGGCTTGCTTTTCTTTATTGGGGAATACTATTATTTACTTTTATGCTTCTTTGTTTTTAACAAGACAGATATTTTTGGCTATGTAATTGGGTATTGGAAGTTGTATGGGCTTATATTGTAAACAATTATATTTCATAAATGATATGAAGTTTTTCCACCGTTTTATCTATATATGTCTGTCTTGTGATATTTCTGTTCCAGTACCCATAATACTCCATTGAAGTTAAGGTATTCCCTTTATGAGTGATCTTAATGGATGTGGGGTGTTACAAGTTTAGGGAGAGTTCTTTGGAAGTTTCCTAGGCGACCGAAGGGAGGTATATGAAAAGCCTTCCATTGAGCTGGCACACCTTTTCTTAATCTTATTCACATTTTTTTTCAAAACGAAACCATATTAAGTTTGGGATACATCTATAATCTATCTGGATTATTTGCAACGGGCTTTACTTATTTTTCTTCTTGCTTTTGTTTACTTTATTATAAAATGAAACAAACAAACCCAAATTGCAATCTAATTGCTTCGATAGCCAGTTTCTTCCATTGATTTTCTTTTCAACAATTTTCAACCCTATATATACTTTATTATTATATTTTTATATAATTTTACTTGTTTAATTAACAAAATATTTAAATAATTTGTTAATTGATTTCTAATTTATATTATAAAAATTATTCTTTTAACCTAATGTTTTTTTTAAAATTCCAAAATTTCCACTATAATTCTAATTCCTCAGTTCATGTCCCAAATAAACTCATTGCTTGTTATTAACTATTTAATCGCTTTTTATTTACAAGTTGTTACAAAGTAGTTGTTCGAACACTATAAAGAGAAAGCCTTATTCTAGCGGCAAATAGCCAACGGTTGCTTTTAATAGACGTTGTTATTGCCATTGGAATAAGATACGTGGTTTCTGTTGACTTTCGATGGAATCGGAGACCACATTTCTATGGTTATTCCAATGGCTTCTAATGGGAATCAACAATGGCTTTCCAACGTCTGTCGACAACCATGTGGGTAGGAGATTCACCAATAATTCGTTACAAGGCATTTGAATTTCGTGAATGTTTAGCCATCAGAATCTGATTATTGTCGTTAGTAATCTGGGTATTTTTTTATTCCTGATAGTGTGCCTTATAACAAGGTTGTCCAAAGTCCAAGTGATCACAATCGCGTGCATTAGATATTATCAGGCTTATTCAAGAGCTTGGGATTGAGTCGAGTCGAAGACAAACCAAGCTAAACAGATTTTCATCTTCAAAGTCGAACAAAGGGAGGAGTTACCGGATCGATGGCCTTCGAGTCAAACAGTATCAGGTCGAACAACTCGATTCGACCGCCATTTTGATCCCACGAATGCAGATATGTCCACATTCTCCGCTACTTCCTATGTATCCGGACTTCCTGCCACGTAGCCAAGACCCGAACACCTCAACCACCTGAAAACTGCTCCTAGTAAAAACCTGTAAACCCGGACCACATGCTACATATGCAAAACCATTCGTGCTCACTTTTTCATGGCCGATCCTATACATACTCGATTGGAGAGATGGATAAGGGACTTTTGACACTTGATATATTGAAGACCCATATTCCTTCTGCCATTATTATTTGACTCGAAATCAGGCGTCACAATACTTAAATGTATTTCCACATTTTTGAGAGAAACTGATATACACATAAATGTGTATACTTTATCCGCTTATTTATCTTATTTTATCTTTTAAATAACTGATACTGTGTATTTATAGTTATGTTTCAAGATAATTTGCAATGAATGGATTAATGCACTTAATTGTTGAAAAGCTTAAAGAATTGGTGTTAGTAGAAGGTTGATTTTGAGAGCTAGATTAAAGCTTGAAGAAATGTTGTTGTTCAACCACCTTCTACCGCGTATTTTAAAGATTCAATGACTTTTCATAATGATAGCTTGTTGAAGATGTTATGAAACAGTTGGAGTTTATGTCACTTGATGCCTGCAAGTCCATTCACACGCTGCATGCATTCACATTGGCTCATTTGCAAGGCCTCTCACTCATGTTGTGTTCACATTGGCTCATTTGCAAATCCATTCACACGTTGTACGCGTTCACCCCGAGCTATTTGGTTTATGTGTTATTTTGCAAAAGGGGTTTTGTCCCACATTGTGTAATTTGCCTCTTAGCCTTGGCCAAAGCAACTATAAATACATTGTATCTCCTTCATGTAAAAAAACACTAAGTTTTATTCTGTAATTTTTCTCTTGGAATAAAACTCTTCTCCCTTTCTCTTTACTTTTTGCGTATTTTTATTTCATGTTTTTAATTTTCTTTTTATTTTATTTTCTTTTAGCTATGTCTAGCTAATCCTCTTTAATTAGGAGGTGATGACACTTAGATTAGATTCAATATGAATCACATAGCTAAAGAGATTAGAACTTCATGTATGTAGATCTAGATCTGGACCAAGGGTTAGATCTGAACCTTCATATTCTGTGTCATTTAAGAGCTGTGCTCCTTCACAGGGTATATTCGAGTTCGATCCAACACTTATCGGATTTAGATCTAATTTTTAGGATTGTAGAAATGAAATAGTGAATCTGTCCTGATAGCCTATGGTTGTTTAAGAGCTTGCTCCTGCATATGCTATGCTTGTTCTTATTCACATATTTGTTTATATAAACCTAATTATCGTTGATTCATGTTTGTGACAGAAACATGAATTAGATCAGTATTTGTTTGTTTGGCTATTAATGATTATGAATCTAATTTATGTCATTGCTCCCTAATTGCCTTCTTTCATTCGATAAAACACTCTTTTTATTTGTTTTCTTTAGTTTTCCACCAATCAAAATTTCGGAATAACTTGATTGGATTTACTAGTTTAAATATTTTTGATCCTAGAGATCGACACCCTCTACAACAATCCTTGTTGTTTTGGAAAGCCGAACGAATTTAATAATTGTTTTACAGTTGTTCAATTTGTTCGCAAACTAATTTTGGCGCCATTGCCCGGGATCAAAATAATTTTTATTGGTAAATTCTTCAGGCAATATTTTTATTTTCTTATTTTTCATTAAAAAAACACAAAAATATTTTATATTTCAATTTTTGTTAGTTTTATTTTTATTGTTGTTTTTTATTTTTATTTTTTTCCTTGTATTTTCTTGCTAGTTTTGTCAATTTCTTTCCTTTGTATTTCTTTCCAATTTCTACCATTTTTCATCTTTTACAATAAAATAATAATAATAATAATAGGAAACAAATTTTCTTTGTGCCATTTTTCCTTGGCTCTTTCTCTGCATCTATCATATTCAGCAGCCATCAGTCTGAAACCAAACACCAACCAGTTCCGATACGTCACCATCATCCTCAACCAAACCGCTGCAATCATCTGCAATAAATCTCTACCCTACTGCCTGGATCAAACCATCTGCCATCACACACCGGACCAATCCACGATCTCTCTTAAACTTCTGGTCCTCCTCTCAACATCCAAAGACCACCATGAACAATCAACTTCAGAAATCCTGAACAATAACTCACCCATCTCCTCACAGACAAAACCGACCCGATTCTAAAATCCCAAACAACCTTCTCCTTCAACCATCCAATAACTTGAGCCTCTGCTCCGGTCGAAACCATTCATCTCCCCAAAACCCAGTTCGAAAGCCTACCACGCCACCCTGAAACAACCAAATACCCCAATCGCACATACCTTACAGTCAAAGATCACCAGCACTTCACCTTACACGCATCATCTCCTTTTCCAACTGACCTCACTTCTGAAATTATCACATCAACCTCTGTCTCATACCACTCCTTGCAAACCCCACGTCAACCAATTTTTCGCACCAGAACCCACGTACAACTGTGCCAACATCCGAACTTAGAACACTTGGTTCATCTACTTTGCACTCCAAACTTCGAACTCACAAATTTCGAAACACCTAGTTCCGTTCAATTCCCCAAACCTATAGGCAGCGAACTCAGATCTTCGAATTCAAATTTTCAAATTCAACTAGATTCAACCGCAAATCCCCCGATTCGAAAAGCCCCAATTGAACCAAGCCCCAATTTTTAGAATCTGAATTGAGAGAAATTCGAATAATACCCGATTCTACTCTGAATTCCACTCGAAGTGGAATATACATAATTTTTCTTTATTTCCTCTGATTTCCTTATGTTTCTCGTAAAAAAAGAGAAAGGAAAAAGGCGATTTGTTTCCTTTATTTGGGTTTGAGGATTTCCAAACTTCGAATAGAAAGGATTGTGTGCGTGTATTTTACCCTAGTGTGGGATGATTAGGGGTGAGCAGTATTCGGTTAGAACCGAATTAACCGACCGAACCGGTTTAATTTGGTCGGTTTGGTTTCGAAACTAAATCGGTTTAAGTTCGGTTTTAAAAATAATTTTTTTTGGTTATCGGTTTAACCGAATTAACCAAACTTTTAATATATTATCCAGTTTTATGCTATTATAATGTTTTAAGTAATTGATTCAGTGATAAAATATAAACTTAGCTGCTAAAAATAAGTCAAATTTTATTACAAACGACAAAAATGTTATTAAAATTTCTTCAAGTATAAATTTATGTTTTCTTTTGAGTGAATTAATCATTTAAGTAGTAACATATTCTTGTAGTTCGGTTAATTTGGTTATCGACCGAGCCAACCGAAATTAATTCGGTTTGGTTTTGATTTTTTTCGATTTTAATTCGGTTTGGCATTTTTCCCCTCAAAACCAACCGAACCGACCGAATGCTCACCCCTAGGGTTGAGTGCGTCAGTATTTGGTTGTTTACCATGGTTTCGAACGTATTTGTGATCTGTATTTATTTATTTATTTCTGCCCCCGTCCATTCTATTTTCAATTTGCTTCTTAAAATAAAAAAAAAAAAATTTTGCGTTAGATTAGTTTTTATTTGTTTCATTTTTTTTTTAATTTTTGAGTTAGTTTTAGCTTTCTCTTCCCAAACGCTTTAAAAAAAATATTAAAGACCAACAGGAATGATTCAATCAACAAACAGGGATTTCAGAGGTCAAGCAATTTGCTATTAGTAGAATTTGAATAATTGGAGCGGTTGCACACCAAGTGGGGTGTGAACACGCTAGCGCCACTCAGTTGCACTGGACGGACTGCGAACTGTAAAATTTTATAAACTCTACAGGGTCTGTTGCTGATTGAAAAATATACAGAAATTGTTTGAAAAATTTTTCTGTAGGTGCCACGGCTTTCTTGTAAAAATTTCATTTCTGCAATTTATTATTC
Source organism: Allium sativum (assembly GCA_030737875.1). Classification (NCBI taxonomy): domain Eukaryota; kingdom Viridiplantae; phylum Streptophyta; class Magnoliopsida; order Asparagales; family Amaryllidaceae; genus Allium; species Allium sativum. The sequence continues at coordinate 15,208 of JASFAX010007645.1, read as the reverse complement.
TGTGATTGTTCTGTGATTGAAAAATTGCATTCATACTAGAAAAAAGCTGCAGTAATAAAAAAAATTGTAGACTATGGACTTAAGGGCGTCATAGGCTCAATTAGGGTAAAGTTTATTTTCTTAATAATTAGGACTATACTAGCTAACTCTCCCAGTGTCTAACAAAGAGTAGAGTTTTGAACTCAATCAGGTTCTTAAACCTTCAGTAGAATTGCTATGGTGATTCGTGGTGCACTGATAAATCCTGTCCCAAGCTGGCTGAACTTGCTACGTGTGTAGTTTGAAATTATTAAGATTATAAATTTTCAGTTAGGACCTATTGAGGACAGAGAATTTCATTGTAGCTAATTTCTGTGTGTTTTGTGAATTGGAAAATAAAAAAAAATCAAAACTTCTCAAGAACGAAAAAAAATTGAAAAAAAAAACAAATAATTTTTTTTTCTTTAGCCCTCGTTAATTTTCTAAAACTCCCATTTTCAAAACATTTTTCCGAACTACTCCATTTTCTAAATTTCTTTGGCGATCTCTTTTATTCTTTTTTCTGGTCCAAGAATCTCATCGTTTAGTTAAAGTTGAACCACCTCCTCTTTCCCCAGAAACCATTTTACTCGAACAATCCTTAGAAATGACTAATGAACCCGCACCTCGTACCCTGATAGACGGATTCCTTCCCGATAGAGTTTCTATCCCTTCTTGCATTCAGTTACCTAGTCCTGTAGGTAACCACATCGAAATTCATCCGAGTCAGATAAACATCCTCCTCAAATTCGGTAATTTTTCTTATAACGACCCATATAATTTCTTAACGAAAATTGAATATGCTTGTGCAACCTTTTAATTACAACAGTTATGTGAGGATGGAATTAAACTTCATTTGATTCCATTCGCACTAACTGACTCCGCTGAAAAATGGTTTCTAAGCTTACCTTCAAATTTGATAAGAAAATGGGATGACTTCACAGCAGTTTTTCTTAAGAAATTCTACCCTCCAGAAAAAAGCTAAAATCAAAAGTGAAATCACTAATTTCCACCAAAAAGGGGGTGAATCTTTTTGGCAATACTTCGAAAGATTTAAAGAACTGTTGTTAAGTTGTCCCCATCATGGCTACGAAACATGGTCGTTATGCCAAACTGTATACAACGGACTCGATAATAATTCTAGGCAAATGTTAAAGTTTATGTGTCAGGGAAATTTCCTAAAACAGACTGGCGTAGAAGCTTGGGTATTTCTAGACGATTTAGCAGAAAAATTAAAACAATGATACGAAACAATGAAAAATCTCTCTATTAGCGTGCCAGTAGCAATTCTATCGAATCTTCGTCTTCGAATATTCTTGCAGATGCCATACTGAACGTTGTTAGATCACACACTCAGGCTAGTAACGTTTCCCAAGCCACGTGTCACATATGTCTTAAATCCGATCATATGGCTGATGACTGTCCCTAGTCCCTTGAGCAAGCGAACGCTTTCAACAAATCTAACAACCACCCAAATCTTTATTATGGTCCAAATAACCCCCTGATGAATAGATCTTCGAATTTGGTTAGACCTCCTTTTCAACAAAATCGATTCCAAAATGTTGCGCCACCTTCTCAAAATCAAGCGCAACAATCTTTTGCTCCCCAAGATGATAAACGATTAACTTCACTTGAGAAAAATTTCGAAGAGTTGACTAAATCAACGACTCAAAGTCTCCAATCAAGTAATAATCTTCAAAATTTATTGACTTCGCACGTGTAAAGCACGAATCAATCGATCGCTAAACTTGAACTGCAAATGAGTCAGTTAGCCACTTCCGTAAGTGAACAAGAAAGAGGCACTTTCCCGAGTCAACCCATTCCAAACCCCAAGAGTCAAAATTTGAATTCCAACCAAATTCACGTCATTTAATATTCAAACGTTAGTCAATTGAATGCTTTCACAACTCTTAGATCCGAAAATAAGATTGACAATCATGTGGTCAACCCAGATGATTTACCGGACGATCTTTCAAACCCTGCCAAAAATTCGACCAACCCGGATCAGAATATTGAGCCAATTTCTGATAGGGACCATCCTCAAACTCAAGTAGCCCAACCTATTGAGTTGTCTGCTCCATTTCCTCATAGACTCCTACCTAGGAAAAAGACTGACCAGATAGAAAAGACTCTAGAAATCATTAAGCAAGTTAAAGTGAACATTCGTCTTTTAGATATCATTCAACCAATTCCGCAATATGCGAAATTTCTAAAAGATTTATGCACTCAAAAACGCCAAACACACGCACCTAAGAAAGTGTTTCTAGCCGCGACTCTAAGCTAAGTCTTGTCTTAATCAATGCTAGCGAAGTATAAAGATCCTGGCTACCCCATAGTATCATGTACTATTGGAGACAAGAAAATCGATAGATGCTTACTAGACTTGGGTGCTAGTGTTAACTTGCTTTCATATTCCGTCTACCGCCAATTAGGTCTAGGAGAACTGAAACCCACCAAGGTTACCCTTCATCTTGCTGACCGTTCAACTAAGAAACCTGTGGGTGAAATCGAGGATGTCTTGATAAAAGTTGGCGAATTCATCTTTCCAATTGACTTCATTGTCCTAGAAACTCAACAAGTAAGCAACCCTGCGAACCAGATCCCTTTGATTTTAGGACGACCCTTCTTAGCAACCTCTAATGCGCTAATCAACTGTAGAAATGGGTCAATGAAACTTTCTTTCGGTAACATGACCATCGAGCTAAACACCTTTAGAACCGAAAACTCTCTTGACTCTTATATGGACCAATTTTCTGAAATCCATTCGGTCCACGACAATGAACCTGAGCTCGACCATCTAAACAATGAAATTGAATCGAATTATGAAACTTTGTTTCAAGATATCCAAGAAAAAGTCTCTGAACCAATTCCTGTCGAACCACTCACAACAGAGCCTATCCCTCAACCAATTTCTTCGGTTGAGTCGTCTCCCAAATCCGAACTCAAGGTTCTTCCCAGTTATCTTAAGTACGCTTACTTAGGAGACAATGAAACTATTCCTGTCATTATCGCTTCTGACCTTACTATAAAGTAGGAACAATTGCTCCTTCCCATCCTTAAGAAAAATAAGGAAGCAATTGGTTGGTCCATGGCTGATATTAAGGGGATTAATCCTTCGATAGTCCAACATCGAATCCACCTTTTAGATGATACCAAGCCCACTCGTGATCCTCAGCGTCGACTAAACCCCATCATAAAAGAAGAAGTTCGTGCTGAAATCCTTAAATATCTTGACAATGGAATCACCTACTCGATTTCCGATAGTCAATGGGTTAGTCTGATTCATGTCGTGCCTAAGAAAACGAGGATAAATGTGATCCAAAATGAAGCTAACGAACTTATCCCAACCTGCACTCAGACGGGTTGGCGTGTTTGTATTGATTATAGGAAACTTAACGCTGCAACATGTAAGGATCATTTCCCTCTGCCATTTATCGATCAAATGTTAGAACGACTAGCCGGTCACGAGTACTATTGTTTCCTTGACGGGTACTCGGGCTATAATCAAATCCCTATCGCTCTTGAGGACCAAGAGAAGACCACTTTCACTTGTCCTTTCGGTACATTTGCGTACCGTTGTATGCCTTTTGGTCTCTGTAATTTGCCATCCACCTTCCAGAGGTGCATGATCAGCATTTTTTCTGATATGATCGAGTGATTCTTGGAAGTTTTCATGGATGAATTTTCCATCTTTGGGGATTCTTACACTGAGAGTTTACATTATCTTGATTTGTTCTCAACCATTGCAAAGATAAACACTTAACTCTTAATTGGGAAAAATGTCACTTCATGGTCAAACATGGCATTGTTTTAGGACATGTCATCTCTAATAAAGGAATTGAAGTAGACAAAGCAAAAATCAAAGTTATCTCTAATCTTCCCATTCCCAAGTCCATTAAGGACATCTGATCCTTTTTAGGTCATGCTGGATTTTACCGTCGCTTTATAAAGGATTTCAGCAAAATCACTCGACCTTTGACTAATCTTCTTAGTAAGGATGTTCCTTTCGACTTCAATTCTGACTATGTTTCATCTTTTGAGCATCTCAAAAACGGACTTGTCTCTACCCCTATCATGTGTTCTCCAAACTGGAAGCTGCCTTTTGAAATCATGTGTGACGCCTCGAATTTCGCTGTTGGCGTTGTCCTAGGACAACGTATCGATAAAAATCTTCATGTCATTTACTATGCGAGTAAGACTTTGAACTACGCTCGAATCAATTATACGAACACTGAAAAAGAACTTTTGGCAGTTTTTTTGCTCTAGAAAAATTCAGACCTTATCTTGTTGGCTCACACATCACTGTTCATATTGATCACTCAGCATTTAGGTACCTTTTCTCTAAAAAGGATGCTAAGGCTCGTCTTATTCGTTGGATCCTTCTTCTTCAAGAATTTGATATCACTATTAAGGATAAAAAAGGATCCGACAACGTTATTGCTGACCACTTGTCTCGTCCTTTAAATGCCCCGTCTTCTTCTCTTCCGATCAACGAGAATTTTCTGGATGAATAGCTCTTTTCTTTATCCACTGATCCTTAGTTCGTTGACATTGTTAACTACTTAGTCGCTAAGCAGACCCTTTCCTTTTGGTCTAAGCAGGATAAACACAAATTCTTTTCCTAAGTGAAGCATTTTTATTGGGACGAGCCTTATCTTTTCAAGTATTGTCCCGAGCAAATCATTCGAAGGTGTGTTCCCGACACTAAAACTCACAATATCCTCTCTTTTTGTCATGACCAAGCCTATGGTGGTCACTTCGGCCCCAAAAGGACAGCCGTAAAGGTCCTCCAATTGGGTTTCTACTAGCCCAACCTTTTCAAAGACGCTTGTGAATTCTGCAAAACTTGTGATCGATGTCAATTCTTTGGGAAAATTGGTAAATGAAATATGATGCCCCTAAACGCCATTCAAGAGGTCGAAGTTTTTGACGTTTGGGGTATAGACTTCATGGGACCCTTCCCTAATTATTTTGGGAACCTTTACATTCTCTTAGCCGTCGATTATGTTTCTAAATGGGTTGAAGTTGTTCCATGCAAAAAAAACGATAACAAGGTTGTTGTGCGCTTCTTAAAAGAAAACATCTTTTCTAGGTTTGGCATACCTCGCATAATAATCTGCGACAACGAAACACATTTCTGTAATCGTTCTTTTGAAACCCTCATGAGAAAGTATTCGATAACCCACAAGTTTTCCACTCCTTACCATCCTCAAACTTGTGGGCAAGTTGAAGTATCGAATAGGAAGATCAAACAAATCCTTGAGAAAACTGTGAATCGAAATCGTAAAGATTGGTCCCAAAAGTTAATCTATGCTCTTTGGGCTTACCGCACCGCTTTCAAAGCAAACTTAGGTATGTCCTCTTATCGGTTGATTTTTGGTAAGCCATGTCGCTTGCAAGTTGAACTAGAACATAGGGCGTTGTGGGCAATAAAAACTCTAAATCTTGGACTAAGAGCAAGCAGGTGAACTTAGGAAGCTTCAACTTAATGAGCTTGACGAAATTCGAAATGATGCATATGAAAATGAACGAATTTATAAGGACAAAATGAAAGTTTTTCATGATAAATCAATTTTACGTAAAACTTTCATGCCAGGTCAAGAAGTTCTTTTGTATGAATCGAAATTGCATTTGTTTCCGGGTAAGTTGAAATCTAGATGGACAGAACCTTACACTGTATGGACCGTTTTTCCGTATGGTGCGGTAGAAATTGAGTATCCAACCAATGGATCATCCTATAAGGTCAATGGTCAACACCTTAAGCCTTACTTGGAACCAATACCCAACCAAGAGGAAGAGCTCATGGTCCTCCATGAGCCATACTACATTCGGTGTGACGCACTAACCCTCTTTTGTACATATGTAAATATTTTCTTTCCCTTTCACTTAGATATGTCTGATTAACGACTGTGAGGACACAGTCACACTCAAGTGTGGGGGGAAATTTACATTACAACAGCAATCAAATTTTATGAATTAGGTCATTCATTGAACAAGGACTAACTTAAAATTCATAAAGAACACTGTAACAGCCCGGAAATTTGGGGCCAATTTTAAAATTTTATTTTAATTAATTTTGATGAAATTCGGTCAGAATTTGAAATTTCTATTTTTAAATAATTATTTGGCAATTAAAAATATTCATTTTTAAAACGATGTCCGAATTCAGCGAACCACTTTCTATGGATACGGAATGTCGAATTATTGCTTGATTAATTTTTCCATAATTTTTGGAATCAATTTGCAAGCACAGTAAAATAAAATGTGTTTGGTAATTTTCTACTGAATTTAATCGACTTAGAAAAAGGCCTTTTTACAAACAAGCTCAGAATTAAGAGAAAATAATTTTCCTAGGTCCGCAGCGTCAAAACACACTGAATATATTTTTTGGGAATTTTTGGAGTCAGTTTGTGACCCCGGTGAATTTTTACCTACGGTTGAATTGAATAATAAATGTTTTAATATTTAAAATTAAGAAAAGGAGGTCAAAACAGTCGTTTGGGCCTGCGGAACATAGCCCATTAAGTCCGGAACGGGGGATATTAGCTAGAAAGGGCTTTTGTTGGGTTGGAATTGGAGTTGTTTAGAAAAAGGGTTTTTTTTTGAAAATTTAATAAAATAATATTATAAATATACACTATTCATCAACCCTAATCTCCATCTCATTTCTGTGCCGCCGCCTTCCTCTATTCAACGACGCACAGAGCTCGAAATTTTTTCATCTAATTTCTCCTCCAATACTCAATAAAATCACCTCCTTCTTTGGAGAATTCTGTAGTACTCTCTCCAATCTTCGATTCCATACCGGTTTGATTGGATTTACTTGAGTATTGCTCGCGAATCACCACTTCGAGGCTGGCCCGTTTCAGCCGCCGCCACCGCCAATCCTGGCGATCGAGTTCAACTAGGTGGGGCCCTTCCGATGCACCTCCCCTAACTCCTCCATGTCCCATAATCTGATCGACACCACCCTGCTCTAATCAATGGGAAAATGCAAACCTAGAATCGAGAAAAAGGAAAAAATCACGGCCGTGTTCTCGCTGAGGAAGAAAGAGTATATTATTTTATGTTATTTAATTAATTTAATTTTAAAAATATAATTTATACAAATAAAGTCATATCTCATTGATACAGATTCAGAATTTAACAATTTCAGATCCGCTGGAATCGTGAATCCGAGATCTACATTTCTAGACTAACTAGAACAAATTCTGAGGAAATCATATTTTGGTCAGATTTCAAATCTGAACTGTACAGAACAAAAAGCAAGGTGAGAAATTCTGAATTTTTAATTAAATCTGATTTTAATTATTTTCTCGCTTTAAAAATACGTGTATATGCATGTATGTAATAATCTAGTTCTGTGTCTGCGATGAGTTTTATTTCTTTAATTCAGATCTAACATTCTAGATCTAGTACGCGATGAACATTTATTTCTTTATTTCAGATCCATTTTTAAGATCTGAATTTGCGATGTTATTTTATTATTTATTCCAGATCCATCTTAAAGATATGAGTACGCGATGTTATTTTATTATTTATTTTCAGATCAATCATTTAGATCTGATTATGCGACGCGATTTATTTTTTTATTTCCAGATCTAATATTTCAGATATGTGTATACGATGCAAATTTTATTCTTATTTTCAGATCTGTCATTTAGATCTGATTATGCGATGCGATTTTACTCTTATTTCAGATTCGATATTTTAGATCTGATATTGCGATTAAATTTTCTTATTTATTCGCGCGATAAGAATCTCATTTGATTTAAGATTCATATTATTGATTTTGTTGATGCGTAAAGATTCCATCTTTATTTTTATGAATATTGATTTGTCAAGATTTAAAGATTTCATCTTTGTTTTTGTTTTTTTTAACATGAAATTTTCATCAAGATTATATTTTCAATAAAATATTATTTTATTGATTTTGTAAAATATAGGTTTTGTGTAAATTCGTCTTTTGCAACTAAAAGAATAAATTTTGGTGTTTTTGTCTTTTTCATTAAAAAGAACAGATTTTGATGTAATATTCTTCTCCAATAAAAAGAATAGATTTAAAGAGTTATTCTTTGTTTTATATTTATATATTATTTATAAATATAAATTAAATATTAAAAAAATTGCACGCGGTAGTTCGCGTTTTGAAATCGTAACTTTGAATGATTATACCGAAAGATCCGACCGTTGGATTTTCCCAAAACCGGAACTGTCAGGTTCATTTTTGAAAGATCTTTCTATCGATATCAAATTTACTAAGATCCAACGGTTAGATTTCTAGATATGTGGAATTCAACATTTCATAAAAACAGCGCCATAATCCTATACGACCTATAACGTCGTTTATAATAAAACGAACTATTTTTATTAAAATAAAAATTGGAATGAATCATTATAAAACATTAATAACGATATATTTGATTTTCAATATTCATTGTTATTGGTTAATCATGTTGTTTGTGCTCGACCAGTTTATGAGAAAATTATGCATTTTACATTTAGCATTGGGTTGGGTAAAAATATATTTATGCTAACACCTTGTGAAACACTTCACGATTTGACTATAAGGTATTAGCGATGTTTTGTTTATTTCAAAATTAATGAATGATTTTGAAAAGTGATTTCTTAACTAAAAAGAAATATTATTCCTGATTTTGGACAGGGAATGTTTTATAAAAATGTTTTATAAAACAGAAAAGATTTCGAGGGCTAAACCCGATGATTTCGAAATAATTTAGAAACATATTATAGATCTGAAAGTACTTGTGATTATTACGTTGTGAAATGATTTTCCTTACTATGGAATATAAAAATATTTTAGTATGTAGCTAAATATTCGAGTAACCCGTACGACTAAAAGTATGGGTGATTATAGCCTTAAATGGCTTTAGGCGGTGTATTCCTCCCTCCCAAGCGGATGCATTGTCAGTGTGTGTAGCCTCCCTAGTGTGAGGTGCATATATATATATATACATATATATATATATATATATATATCAAGCTTCTTAGGTACGTGCCCTTTGCCTTGTCGACGGGTGAAAACTCTCGGTATTTGGTTGCATATTTATTTGTATGCATTTGCTTTGAAATTCATATTTCTTAATGTTTTGTTTTGAAATTCCAAAGTGAAATCTACTTTGATATGAAATGCAGATATGTATTTCAAATTTATTGAAATAAGAAATCGGGAAATAAAGTCCAAAGAAATAATTTCTGTAAAGAGAATTGGATTTTGAAATCTAAGTTTTGGGATTAAGCCTAAATGGGTAGATTAGGGAAATGCATGTTGATTAATGCATTATAGATCCATATGTTTATTTATGATTTATGTTTATGCATAGTTACTCTTGGTCCCTTGATTTACCCAACTTTCAAATAAAGTTTTTAACTGTCAGATTTCTCATACCAGTCCCATGACTGACCCGCAATTTGTTTTTCCCTTTCAAACTCGGGTGCCCATTATTTTCCACATAGGCAGTTTTGTTTTGCAAATACTTAGATTTAGCAGGATTCTAGATTGAAGCATAAAGTTGTGTCCGGAGCATAAAAATCTTCCGCTATGCATTATTTTATTTCTTCCGCTGCATTGATGTAAATTGTTGTAAATTTATCTTCCTCTGTAGTATGAATGTATAATTGTACTATGATATTATATACTCTGACGTAACATTATTATGATGTAATAAAAGTCTTCTGTTATTGTTCTAATGTGTTGTATGCCCAGAGTTAATGTATTCGAGGATTTCCAACCTTTGGATCAGAACTGTGTGGTTTATGGTCGATCCAAAGGGTGGGGATTTTCAGGTCATTACATTTGTTATCAGAGCCTAGGTTAAATTCAAATCTTTGGGGTACAACTCATTAGAACTTAATGAAAGACTCATCAGAGGTAGGATTAGAAATATCCTATAAAACATTAGAGATAGGGTTAGTAATGCCCTAGGATGAGTTGAGAGTGACAAGTTTATAATTAACATATTTGTAATTATATATATAATCCGATTTTAGAAAATATGATTTTTGGATATATAAAAAAAAGTTATATATATTTGAAAATTAATCAACTAACTGATTGCTGGTTGTGATGTTTGATTGTTAATTCAACTAACCAATCTGAGAATGAATGATAAATTGATTAGAATTGCTATAGGTACATACACATATTTGAAGTCATAGCAAGGAGGCTAAAAGCAGAGGAATAAAATTGTATGCCCGACAAATAGGTACACGTTTGCCATATTTCTTGGGTTTTGATTTTATGAGCCGTTGACTTGCCACTTGGCTTTTTCTCTCTCCTATCCTCTTTCTTCATTTTCTTTTTGGATTGATGAGGGCCCTATGAGGCAAGTTGCGTTTTTTCCGACGACTCCGTACAAAGGAGGTTATGGCGAATTTTTTCCAAAATTTAGGGTGTTAGCCAAATTTTAGAAAATTAGAAAATTCTTAGAAATTAAATGAAAGTTGAGTTGATTTATTAAACAACTTTTAGCTTCGTTCCTTTTCGGGGACCAAAAGTTTTTAAGTGGGGGAGTTTGTAACAACCCGGAAATTTGGGGCCAATTTTAAAATTTTATTTTAATTAATTTTGATGAAATTGGGTCAGAATTTAAAAATTCTATTTTTAAATAATTATTTGACAATTAAAAATAGTCATTTTTCAAACGATGTCCGAATTCAGTGAAACCACTTTCTATGGATCCGGAATGTCTAATTATTGCTTGATTAATTTTTCCATAATTTTTTAAATCAATTTGTAAGCACAGTAAAATAAAATGAGTTTGGAAATTTTCTGCTGAATTTAATCGACTTAGAAAAAGGCCTTTTTACAAACGAGCTCAGAATTCAGCGAAATTAATTTTCCTAGGTCCGCAGCGTCAAAACATAGTTAAATATATATTTAGGAAATTTTCGGATTCAGTTTGTGACCCGGTGAATTTTTACGTACGGTTGAATTAAATAATAAATGTTTTAATATTTAAAATTAAGAAAAGGAGGTCAAAACAGTCGTTTGGGCCTGTGGGACATAGCTCATTAAGTCCAGAACGGGGGATATTAGCTAGAAAGGGCTTTTGTTGGGTTGGAATTTGTAACAACCCGGAAATCCGAACCAATTTAAAAATTTTATTTTTGTTATTTTATAGAATTTGGAATATTTAAAATGCATATTTTAAATAATAACGACCTAAAATTTATTTAAAACGAAGGCACGACTTATAAATTTAAATAAATTATATTACGAGCCTGAAATGGCACGATAGTTTGAAATTTCAATTTCCAATTTCCAGAAAATATATAAAATCAATTATAAGTCAAAATTGAACGAAATAAGAAATCGTAGGATCGAATTCATCATATCTTTCCAAGGAATTTAAGAAACTGAAATTTCACTTTATAAATCGTAAGTTATGAGAAAATTGAAATTCAGAAAAGTCGCTATGGAATTTATATATATTTAATATATAAATTTCATATATAAGCCCTTAAAAAGTGATTTTGCAAACGACGTCCGAATTCGACGAAACCACTTTCCATGAATCCGGAATGTCAAATTATTGCTAGGTTCAAAGTTTCGGAATTTTTGAAGCTAGTATGTGAGCGTAGCACAAATAGGGGCACCTTCGGTTTTCGACTAAATTCAATCGATTAGAAAAAGGCCATTTTACGAACGAGCTCAGAATTTGACGAAACCAGTTCCTATGGGACCGTATTGTCAAAACATAGCTTGGTCTATTTATTTGGAATTTTTGGAGCTAATTTGAGAGCGTGGTAGAATTAAATGCGTTCGGCAAATTCAGTATAAATTCGATTGACCGGAAAAAGGCGATTTTGCAAACGGACTCGAAATTCGACAAAACTAGTTCCTATGGGTCCGTCTCATCAAAATATAGCTAAACCTATTTTTCGGGAATTTTTGGAGTTAGTATGTGGCCCCGGTAATTCGAAACGTACGTTCAAGTTCAATTTAAAATGTAATATTTTAAATCTAAGAAAAGTAGTTAAAAACAGCTGAATTGGCTTACGAGACATATCCCATTGTCTCCGGAATGGGGGTATTTAGCTGGAGGCGACAGTCGTTAGGTTTGATTTGGAGTTCGTACGAAAAAGGGCATTTTTGGAAAATTAAAATAATAAAATTATTTTCTATAAATAGGGCCCAAGGCCCCTAACCCTAATTTTCCCCTTTCTTTGTCTGGGCCGCCGCCACAGCGAAAATGGAAGGCCAGAATCTTCCAATCTTCTTCTCCCTTGATCTCAAAATCCAGTCAATAATTCACGAAAATATCTGAAGCAAAAATGGAGAGGGTAACGAGATCTCTAATCTGAACGGTGGAGATTGGATTTCGCTTTGTGGATTGCTCGATAACGAGCCTCAACCATCGTTCGTTCGCACTGGGATTCCGGCGTGCTGGTGGGTGCAGGTTGGCGGCGGTGGTCACCGTGCGGAGAGGGGAGGTTGGTGAAGGCGGTGGCGTCGCCTGATGGGTGGTCGGGGTGTCGGATCGTCGTGCGTGAGTTGAAGTTCGAAGTCGGCAGTTCGAAGTCTCCAGGGATAACGGACGAAGAAAGAACGAAGGATTAGCATGGGTTCAATGTAATTAGGAGAGTTAATTATTTAATTAAGTATGTTTTAATTCTCTCTAAGTGTAATTAATGTGAGCTCCGAAAAATACAATTGAAGGTGTGTTGGAATCGTGGGAGCGAGACGGACATTCTGGAACTGACCAGAACCAAAACGGAGCAACGTAGAATTTCAGGAAAATTTGAACGCGAGCAAAAAAATTCAGAAATTAACAGAACGAAGGAGTGGAACCCTATGTGAGAACTTTTCACTCAAATCACCTGTACAGCTATTTATTTTATAACTGCATCTCTGAACTGTTTTACGTCGTCCACAGACCATGGACGACTTGTTTGCGTATATTGTGCTGTGACTGTTATTTTAAATTGTTTGGTATGTTAGAAAAATATATTTGTAAATATATTTGAACAGTGAAAATGGACAAGTAGGAAAAATATATTCGTATATATATTTGAACAGTGAAAACGGACATATACATTCATTTACGAATCGGACGATTCGTTTATGTACACCAATTTCTCTAATATTGATTGGGACGATAGAATTTTACACGTCGCCCAACTGCACAAATAAAATTCGTATTTGTTGATTGATACACTACACGGGTCTTGGGATGATAGTCTGATCACACAAATCCCAAGTGAATTGTACGGTGCACTCTGGTTGTTTGGATGTTCGATGATTATTAATCATCATTATTTATTGAATACATACGATGTATGAAATCCATATAATTAAATTTATATGGTGATTGATTGGGTCTCATTCCATTTGGAAACAACGATTTTAGATGTCCGATTTTGGATGGACACGAATTACTTAAATATATTTAAGCCGAGTTGGGTAGAAATCGCAATTTGAATTCGAACGGATTTTTACATCGATTTTATTCATTTCAGAATGAATATGAAAATGAACTGGATTTCAAAATAAAATATATTGAAATGATTATCAATTAAATTTGATAATGATTTAGTGAACTCAATTTTTACTAAAAATTGAAAGGCAAGTTGAAATGGTTTTCAAAACGAATTTATAACGTTTTATGAAATACGTTATAAACGAAAATCAGCGATATATATAATATATATAAATATATATATATATATATATATATATTATATATAAATATATATATATATATATATATGATGGCTCGAATAGAACGTTTCGCGCAGCGACCGTTCGCGAATTTCGACCATTGACCTCAACTGGACGTTGCGGAAGATCCGACCGTCGGATTCTTCTAAAACTGGAACCTATGGGTTCGTATCGAAAAGATCTTTCATATGAGCATAAGAGATTTGAAATCCAACGGTTAGATCTTGAGAAATGTCAAATTCAAATCTGGACAAAAACAGCGCCAGTGACGTTAAATGACCTGAAACATCGTTTAACTGAAAAGGCCTACTTTTAAATAAATAAAAATAGGGAAAAATTACGTAAAATCGTAATGAATGATGTGAAATGATTTTTGGATGAAATACTCCAAGTTAAGCAGATAAAAGAGATTTTTATCAGAATAAGTTATTTATCAACTTTTATAAATAACTGGAAGAATAGAAATGGTTTTGATATAACCACAGATTTTCCAATATATAAATTGGAACGGATTTGAGTGGAAATTATCTTCGGATTTTCCAGCATTGGATTCCGTAATTATACGGATATCATTATGGGAATTTGGAAGATATCGATATCGTTATTCCCAATATGATATCAGTTGATTTCAGAATTTGATATTGAATATGAGTCGATATAATTTCTATTCAGGATCTTATATTAAATATCAAATTGGATTTGGGTTTGTCGTGAATGATATCTTAAATAATATCGTTCTTAAACCCAGTTGAAAAAGCATGAATCTTTTAGTAAAGTTTTAAAGAGATTTTCCAGTTAACAAATACAATTGGAATGAAATGGGAATTGATTTTGGATTTATCGTGAGCGGTGTTTTAAATGACATTCGTTCTTCAATCCAAGTAAAGGCAGGATTAATTCCCTAAGCATGAATAATCATTAAGCAATGATTCCGAATATTAAACTGAGAGTTTAATAAATCTTTAAATAGATTGACAAGAGAATAAGGTAATTAAAAATTACCGAATTCAGGAAAGGATCGAGAATGGAGTACTGCCAGTTTTACTCCAAGCGATAGTTAAATCTTTAAATAGATTTGAACATCAAACGGTAATTATATTTTTACCGATAACACAGTGGGTGTCAGATATGGAATACCGCCAGTTTTATTCCATGGGATGAATAGGTTGGGATTGGGAAAGATAATAAATGATCACTTCGATAAGCTTCGCTAATCCCGACTGGCTTGATAAACCTTAACATGGTTGGGATGAGAAAAGATAATTAAATCTTTTGACATGACATCGAGGCAGATCAAAGTATAAGTTTAAATGAACTTATCTTTGATAAAATTAATGGGAACCTTTTCCAAGAATATCCTGAATTGGAATGAGGCGTATGTTGTGTTTTTATAGCACCTTATCACTAGATACGCGAGTTATTCGGAAAGGACGGGTTTAACCCATTCTGAATAACGGATACGACGATTGAAGTCGACGATGAAGACGGCGATTGAAGGCCGGACAT
>JASFAX010007644.1:0-21220 GCA_030737875.1 Allium sativum | reverse complement strand
CCATGTTGTGGAGTAATGCAAGAAGGGTTTGAGCATGAAGGGAGTTGGGTCGAGCAGAACAGGGTCGAGCAAGAGAGTCCAGTCGAGCATGGATTAGGGCTTGGTCGCACATTGGGCCAGTTGGAAATGTTGGGCGAGCATTGGTGTTGGGGTCGATCACTAGGAGTGGTCGAGTTGGGTCATGCAGGAGTCTTGGAGCTGGTTGGTTGTGCGTAGGGGTCGGTCGGGTCCTAGAAGTGATGGTAATGGGGTCGAGCATGCCCAGGGGGTCGGTCGCACAGGGTCTTTTTTGGAAAATTATATTTTTGGGTACAACCCAGATTTGAACAAAAGAGCTTGAAAAAATATATTTTTCGAGGGCAACCCTCCGAACCCTAGCCGCAATGTAGTGATGTAATTTGGCTCAATGATGGTGTGACTTCGAAGTAAATTCGAGTAGGAAGGTTTGAAGTGTTGAAAGGTGTTCGTTGGTCAGTGTAGAGCAACGAATGAGGTGACAACTCAAAGGTCTTGAGTTGGTGGATAATGGTTGCTCGAGAAGGTTGCTTGAGTTAAGAAAAGTCATCGGGTTGGGTGACTAGAGATGCGAAGGTCGAGAGATTATCGTTGTCGTAAGTTCTAGCAGGCTCAAATCAGGGGTACAATAGGGGCACCTAAAAGACCGGTTGTAGGTCAAGTACCCTAGGTATCGTTGAAAGGCTTATTTGTCAAGGTTCGACAAACATACGTATCGTTGAAAGGCGTATGGAGTTTATGCTAGAACTGGGGTTACTATTAGCCCTTAACATACGGCAAGGTTGGCCGTCATACTATTAACGATGGTTTCGAAGTAGGATTGGCGGTGATAGACAGAGTCTGTCATGGTTGATTAGTTTCCTTGTTTGTACCGTCTCACGTAGATTGTCCAACGTTGAAGGAGATGTTTATTGGGTGTTTGTCTGATATTGGTTTGGACCTTTGGGGATTGTGCTTGAGAGATATTGAATTCGATTAGGATGGTTCACGTGAGATACATATAATCTGGATGCTATGAGTGCAAGTGGTGTTTGCTTCTGATTTCCAAGAGTGAATGGTTGTTCTGGTTTCCATGAATGAATGGTTGAAGTGTCTGACGTAAAGGCTATCATTGTCCGATGTAGGGAAGGCGAGGTTGAGTGCTTCTCTAGTGTTGTGGGTAGATTAGTATATTTATCTATCCATTCTTATATACTTTATTGTTGATATTTGTTAGCTGTTTTATCGCTTACTAAGACTGTTGTCTGACTCATGGTTTTATTTTTCGCTCTTATTACCTTAGGTGGTTCATCCGGTTGTGGATGGGCAAACTAGGTGGCAGGTGATTAATGAGGACGATGTTGCAGTTCGGAGGCAAGCTGGACGCTTACGTACCAGTTTTATTACTATCTACTATTTCTGTTTCTGTTGTTTGAGTTACTCTATGAGTGTTGTAGTGAGGCTTTATGTACAGACTTTGATATTTCCTATGATGTTTGGTTAATATTTCAGGATGTTGTGAAAGTTTCAAAAGTTTATTATATGATGCTTCACTATAATTACTTATTGTATATTTTCTACTATATTTTATCCTTGCGATGTGAGTTCTACGATAGGTATTGATTGTGTTTACCTTATGATGATCGTCCACAGCTACCTGGCACACCTTTCAGCGCATTATTCCTCTTTTTTAGTGCAGGGTTGTGGGCGGTCGTCATATTTGGTACCAGAGCTCCGGTTAACGATTTTAGCCAAAGTTCGAAGACGTAATTATGTATGAGAGACGTGTTTGTAGATTTCTGTTGGATGTATACTATATGATACTATATAGTATAGTAGTGTTTGTACTTCTTTAACGGTTTTCTTATAAGTGGCTAATCATTATAATTTGCAGATTTAGAATAAGTCGACGAACTACAAGACACACTACTAGGGAAGGGGTTGTGCCCGAAGGGGGTAATGGCGGTATACCAGACTACCCATCCATGTTTGAGGCCATGATGGAAGCAGTCCTGCGAAGGATACCCGCTCCAGTGGCAGCCACGGTAGAGGTTGGTGTGTGAGTTCCTAGGGTTGTGAATTTTGCGAAGCTATGCAAAGATTATACATCTCTAAGAGGAAAACCATTCAAAAGGACTGAACCAGCTGAAGTGGTTCAGAGGTGGATGGATTCTTGTGTCCGTATTTTTGGAGATTTGGGGTTGGATGATGCAACTAAGAGAAATCTTGCGTCAAGGGAGTTGCAAGGCAGGGCCATGGAGTGATGGAATTCTATTACACTTGAGACTCCAGAAGAGGAGATTTCATGGGAGTAATTCCAAGCTAAGTTTGAAGCAAAGTTTATCTCCACTGCTATAAAGTCTGCTCTATTCAAGATGTTTGTAGAGCTAAAACAGAATGGTCATTCTGTGCTTGATTATGTTTCTAATTTCGAGGCCTTGTCCAAATATGCTCGTTCATACATTGACACACCTTATCATAAGAATGAGAAGTTTGCTATAGGGCTGGATATCTACATTCGAAGGCCGCTAGTGGATCATCTTGATGATCCATTTGAGAAGATTATGGAAAAAGTTGTTCTCCATGAGAGCTTGTTTTCTAAGGAAGCAAATGTTATCGCTACAACCAAGGAAGTTCAGAAACCACAGCATGGTGGTAATAATAAGAAGAGGAAGCAGCAATAGCAGAAAGGAAAGGATGGCCAGAAGAAGCCTAAGAGTGAGGTGGTTTGCTCTAACTGCCAACAGAAGGGTCATTACTCAAATGAATGCAAGAATCCCAAAGCTGAGAAGAAGTGCTTCAAATGTGGAAAGTCTGGGCATGAGAAGAAGGATTGTCCAAAATCAGCTAAGGGCAAGAAGATTGTGAAGGCATATGCTTTGGAAGTCGTGCCATCTTCTTTAAGAGATCCTACTGTAGAGGAAAAGGGAAAGGATGTCGTCGTTCAAGGTACTCTTTCAGTTAATGGTGTTTTAGTTCGTGTGGTGTTTGATACTGGAGCATTGCATTCTTTTATTTGCAACGAGCTTGTGTGCTACTTGGGTTTGGAACCCGAGATTTGTGATAGACCATTGATTGTGACTAATCCAGTTGGGGGCGTTCGTCCAGTTTGTGCATGTTGTGTCATGGTCTAGTGTTGTCGAGTCATGGTTGCTCTTTTGTGTGTAATTGCTTTGTTCTTAACTTCGCTGGGTTTGGGATCATCTTGGGCATGGATTGGCTCAAAAGGTATGCAACAAGAGTGAATTGCGAGAAGCTAGAGGTGAGAGTCGAGAATGTGGAAGGGCGAAAGGTGCGTTTATTAGATGTAAGCCCGAAGATGGAGTCTTCGTAATCTATCTATATTCACTTTTGATTCCACAGGAAGACTTGTCATCTGTGCTGATCGCTAATGAGTATGAGGATTTCGTCAAAGGGTTACTGCTGCATCGTGAGATCGAGTTTAGGATCGATTTAGTCGAGGATGCTAGACCAATCGTTATGCCTCTTAGGTGGATGGTGCCTAAAGAACAACAAAAGTTAAAGGTGAAAGTTCGTGACCTTTTGGGAAAAGAATTCATTTAGAGGAGTGTTTCCGAGTGGGGTGCATCGGTCGTGTTTGCAACCAAGGCAGATGGCTCGTTAAGATTGTGTGTGGACTATCGTGAGCTAAACAAGGTAACTAAGAAGAACAAGTATCCGTTGCCGAGGATTAATGACTTGTTCGATCAGCTTCACGAGGCCAAAGTGTTTTCTTAGATGGATTTGGCAACGGGATTTCACCAGTTAAGGGTGGCAAAGGATAGTGTGCTGAAGACTCCTTTTAGGACACCATCTGGTTTCTTTGAGTGGTTGGTGATGCCATTTAGGTTGACTAACGCACCTGCGTATTTTGAGGATCTTATGAATAGGGTATTCAGAGATCAGTTGAACAAGTTCGTGCTTGTGTTCATGGATGATATTCTGGTTTATTCACGAAATGAGGAAGAGCACAAGACGCACTTGAGAGTTGTGTTGGAAATCTTGCGAAAACATCAATTGAGGGCCAAATTTTCAAAGTGCCACTTCTGGAAGAAGTAAGTGAGGTTCTTAAGCCATGTTGTTTCTGGAAGTAGGATAGCGGTTGACCCCACTAAGGTGACAGCAATCCAGGACTGGGATCGACCTAAGAATACAACTGATATTCAGAGTTTCCTTGGGTTGGCAGGTTATTACTGACGGTTTATCAAGGACTTCTCCAAGATAGCTGCACCATTGATAGGATTGACAAAGAAGAACCAAGTGTTCATATGGGATGCAAAGTGTGAATAAGCATTTGGGACCCTGAAGGAGAGGTTGACGAGTGATCCTTTGTTGACCATTCCAAGTGGGAATGAAGAGATGGTTGTGTATACCGATGCATGTGGTACTGGACTCGGAGCAATATTGATGCAAAGGATAAGCTCGTGGCCTACGCAAGTCGACAACTGAAGCCGCATGAAAGGAATTATCCAACTCATGATTTAGAGTTGGTGGCGATTGTGTTTTCTCTGAAGATGTGGAGATATTACCTATTGGGAGTAAGATTCGAGTTGTTTACAGATCACAAGTCGTTGAAGTATCTTTTCTCCTAAAAGGATTTGAATCTTCGGCAGCAACGGTGGTTAGAGTTTCTGGCGTCATATGATTTTGGTATAGCCTATACTCCTGGCAAAGGCAAAGCAGTGGAAGATTCATTGAGCCGAAGACACGCAAGTTTGGGAGCGATGTTTTCAGAATGGAAGAGCCTCGAGTACTTGGCGGGGTTTGATTTCAGGCCAAGATGTGAATTGGAGCCTGAAACGTTGGCAAGCTTATCGATAATACCTACTCTCATCGATAGGATTGGCAAGAGTTAAAAGCGAGATGTAAAGCTTGTCGAGTTTATCTAGAAACTGGAACCAGAAGATAAAGAGTTTGAAGTCGATCGAGAAGGTTGGTTTCGAAAGCAAGGTCGACTAGTTGTTCTTGATATTGATGGATTGAGAGATGAGGTTTTGAGAGAATGTCATCACTCTAAGTTGACGATTCACCTCGGTGGTAATAAGATGTATCAGGACATGAGGCGAATCTACTACTGGGAGGGGATGAAGCGAGATATTGGAAAGTTCATTTCCAAGTGCATGGACTATCAGTTGATGAAAGCTGAACATAAGAAGTCGAGTGGTTTGCTTCAGCCATTGGAAGTTCCTACATGGAAGTGGGAGCATATATCGATGGACTTTATCGACAGACTACCTAGAACCAGGGTATGAAACAAAGGGATTTGGGTCATCGTGGATCGCTTGACCAAAAGTGCAACGTTCATTCCTATCAAGTCAACTAGGACGACATCAAAATTGGCTGAACTTTATGTGAAATGGATAGTTCGATTCCATAGTATCCCAAAAAGCATAGTGAGTGACCGAGATCCATTATTTAGAGTGGATTTTAGAGGAGTTTGCAGGAGCATCGGGAACCGAGTTGTGCTTGAGTACGGATTATCATCCCCAAACTGATGGTCAAACCGAAAGGGTTAACCGTATTTTGGAAGATCTCCTGAGGGCTTGTGTGTTAGACTTCAGAGGATCGTGGGAAGACCATCTACATCTAGTTGAGTTTGCATATAACAATAGCCACCAGTCTAGCATTGGGATGTCACCATACGAGGCATTGTATGGGAGGTCGTGCAATTCTCCAGCATGTTGGTCAGAAACTGGAGATAAGTTGGCAGTTGGGCCTGAGATGATTAGAGAGACCTCAGATTGTATCGAGATCGTTCAGCAACGAATGAAGGCAGCCTAAGATCGTTAGAAGAGTTATGTTGATAAGCGTCGAAAGGATTTGGAATTTGACGTTAGCGATATGGTTTTTGTGAAGATTTCACCGTTGAAGCATGTAGTTCAACTTGGAAACAAAGGAATGTTAGCTCCAAGGTTCGTTGGACCATTTCTGATAGTCGAGCGAATTAGAAAGCTTGCATATAGATTGGAGTTACCTGAGAAGATGTCGAGTGTGCATAATGCTTTCCATATGTCGTTTCTACAAAAGCTCGTGCATGATTCAAATGTGGTGATATCTCCAGAGTAGTACGAAGACCTAGAAGTAGATACCGTAGTTACGAGACCTCATAAGTCACTTCATGTTGTGGGGAATGACACGAAACAACTTAGGAGGAAGACGGTCAAGCTAGTCAAGGTACAATGGAGTGAAGATGGTAACGATTGTACATGAGAGACAGACGAAAGCATGGTGACGACTCATCCAGAACTCTTCGTTGGTAGGACCCTTAATATCATATCATCGTTATATCGTTGTATCTTGTTGTTATTTGATAGAATTCTGCGTGCTAGGATAAGGCTATGGATGCATGGCTTGATGGTTGCTAATTTGGATGATAGAATTGACTTCTCATGGATGATAGGCATGCAGAATTATTGTGGTTGCTTGGAATTTCGGGGACGAAATTCTTAAGGGGGGAGAATGTAACAACCCGCGTTTTATGTATCACAGGATCGTAAAATATTTTTATTTTATTCCCTGAGGGTTGGATCATTCTCATATTTTAATACATTGTTTATAGGGATGTGAGACATGTCCATAATTTTTACCAATTTTGTCTGTGGTCATTTTGCCCCTGTCAGTCTTGTACAGGGCATAACTTTTGAATCAGGTCAAATCAGGTGGTGAGACATGTGCCATTTTAAAGAAATGTTGATTGCCTTTCCGTAAAGTGATCACATTAAAGATTTGGCTCAGCGGTTTGGAAGGAATCGCTGTTTTAAGGTTTCACAGTTGGCTATTCAGATTTTGTAAGCCATAATGGGCTGATTTAGGGAGGCCCATTAGTAGGCTGGTGGAAGCTATAAATAGGGGGTGAGAGACATGGGAAATGGTTTAGTTTCTCTATTCTCTCATTTGGTGGCCTATGTTCCTCCTTCCTCTAACACCTTTATACCATTAAAAAACAAAATCTAAGGAAGGAAACCAAATATCTACACCATTGGAGGCTAGATCTACATCATTCGATGTGGGAATTCATCGGATCAAGGGGTTTGGTTCGAATTGCTTGGTGTCTAGAATCTTAATTTATTGTTTTTGCTTTGATTTGGAGAATTGGCGAGTGATATGCATCTCTCACATGGATTCAATGAAGTATATTCATGTTGTTAATGATCTCATAACATGTTTTATGGTCGAAATTGATGAATTGGATGAATAGATTTCATCGAGGTAGTCGATTGGCGAAGTTTTGGTCGAAATTGGACTTGAATTGGAGTTGTGCAGGTAACGGGTCGTGCGTACAGGCCACGGGTCGAGCGTAGTAAAACATGCAGTACAACAAGGGGGTCGGTCGCACACATCAGGGTGGATTGAACATGGGTGGTCGAGCGTGTGAGTGTGTGGTTGGTCGACCATGTTGTGAAGCAATACAAGAAGGGTTTGAGCACGAAGGGAGTTGGGTCGAGCAGAACTGGGTCGAGCAAGAGAGTCTGGTCGAGCATTGATCGCTCCTTTTCTAATGAACTAGAAAAACGTGAATTTTTAAATTAAATTATGGCAAGCGCACAAATCGTGTAGTATGCAGGTCGAATCACAGGGAGGTAAATTAAATTAAATTATTTATATACTTTCTTGTGTGAGTTAGACAAATCTTCGGGGTTGGTTTTGAAAACAAACGAAATTGAAACTGCAATTAAACTATTATTGAATTGAATTAGATATGAATCTAATCAAATCTGTATTCAATCAATATAACCTAGGGAAGCAGTAAAAAGAACAGAAATTAAAAATGCATAAATTAAAAGTGCAGAATAGAAATAACAGCAGAAATAAAATCAGGATTATCGTTGAAACTAATCAAACGATTAATCACTAATGAAAATAAATGTAAAATGCAACTAGTACTCTACTAAATCTAATTGTGTAGATGACACTAGTTGCTAAGAACTAGAAAATGCAGAAAATGAAAAGACGAAATTTTATTGATCCAGGATGGATTTTTATAATGAGAACGCAAGGGTATTTATAGGATAGATAGCCAACCCTAACCTAACCCTAATACAACGATAAATGGGCCTTAGGGAAATCACAAAAGAGTTTACAATAAGAATTACAAATAGGCCTTAGTGAAATATAGTAAATTTGGGCCTTTCTTCTTTTTCTCTTGCTTCCTTAACAATTTTTCATTGATTTGTGATATGCATAGCCCTTCTTCCAATTATTTTCTTGTCTAAAATGAAACTTGATGTAAGATCTTCATCTGCAAGTCTTCAAATATATATCCATAGCAATTGACCTCTATTTTCCATTTTTCTGACTGTAAGTGGCATAATTGGTATATCTGTAAAAAGTGACAAAACAATACCCAAGTAATATTTATTTATATACAAAAGATAAGATACAAGAGAATAAAATAAACACATTTCTATATTAATCAAATACCCCTACACTTATCTTTTACTCGTCCTCGAGTAAAACAAAATTTAAAAACTAACTAGATAGGTCAAACTTTCGTAGTAAACATGATTGCATCGAGCGTATGCAACAAGCCGTTAAACCTCTAGGTGTCCCTGATAGGACGAGTGGTGTCTCATGAGGGTTTTCAGCGGGTACTACCCAAAAAATCCAAATGCAGTATGATATGGTTCTAATGTAACTACATGAATGCAGAGGACTTATGCAATTAAAAACAAAAAAATGAAAACATGACTTGTTTCAGGAAAGTGGTACAACATTAAATTAACAATTTATAGTCAGTTGATTTTATTTTAGATATCTCAACTTGTCAAAAATTTCAATATAAATCAGGTTTTCAAATGTTAAATTCCAGTTTGGCCAGTTAGTTCGGTTGATAACATAGTGCAGCCATGAAATAAATTCTTAGTTTGTTTGTCACAGTTTGTGAAGTGGTATTCTAATTTCCTTGTGTATGGCTAGTCAAATCAATAAGGCCAAGAAAGGTTTGGGCATCATCGCTTATTCTCTATCACTGTAAAAGTTAAATTTTATGATTAATTACATACACCTAACTTAAAGACCAAGGTATATCACGCATACACTGCCTTGCGGACTGACGGAGAGTTGGGACAGAGCTTGGCGGATTGTGCAGACCGATGCTGACTTTGTCAACAACATGTCGGTAATCCTTAGGTGTCCAATCTCATAAAATGAGACCAAGATATTTCGATACTGACTTTGTCAACAACATGTCAGATAGAGCTTGGCGGGTTTGCACACAACGCTAGATATACAAGCAATGTTGGATACCCTTGGTTACTATTGTTATTATTGAAAATATAAGAATAAGAGACTTATGCGAATTCAGCTTAACACAACTTAGTTTTAAAGATTCGAAAAGCCAATATAAGTATTTTAAGTCCTCCACTCATTAAACAAAGACTACAATTTAGAATAAACTTCATGGCCATCACCTAAGAATCTCCCTATGTACCGGTTACACTATTATCCCTCAAAATTCAACTTTTCATTATATTTCTTATTCAATCTTAGTTGAGAGAAAAAAAAATACTATCAATTGATTAACGATTGTTAACTTATCTTGTTGTATCAATTTAAAATGATTTCAAAAAAAATGTCATGTTACTACGGTCTAAAAAGCATGATGGTACAATATGAAAAGAAAAAAAATTAAAGAAAAAAATGGCATGTTACTACGATCTAAAACGCATGATGGTCCTATACGAAAAGGAAAAAAAATTAAAAATAAAAGGATGTAATGCATACCCCCCCCCCCCCCATACTAGAACTAAACAATGTCCACACTGTGAATGTTTCCTAAATTTGAAAGATCGTACCCAAAGATGGATTAAATGCAAAATGATTTGTAGAATGAAATGCAGTCTAGCTATATGTAAGAATGGATCATATGTGCAATGATAAATGTGCTTGCGATGCAAAGAATTCCACCAACTTTTTCCCCCACACTTGGTTCTAGCCCTATGAGTCACATTCCCACTATGTCTAGGCATGTTTTCTAACAAGCAAAAGTTTTTGAAAACTATCTCATCTTTATACCTCGATTTATAGTCCAGTAATGAATGTTCAAGGTCGTCCTAACATGAAGTTTTTCAATCAAGCTAACATTCCAAAAATAATTCATGTGCTCAACAAATTTATCGATGTAATTGTCCAAAAATTTGTAATCGTATATAAACTCAGGTGCAATCGTGAAATTTAAATTCTGAGTGTTGTTCAAGACTATGTGATTACAATTCTTAGTTGACAACGTTTTCCCGACACTGACCATTTCATATTCGTTTGAAATTTTCTCAAAGTTAAAATTTTCGAACTCGTGATTAGAATCTACTTCTTCCTCATTTGGCAACTCATCCTCGTACAACCCAAAAAATTCATGTTCATTAAAATCCTTTTCAAATTTTGAGTTTTTGAAAATTTCAACATATTTATTTGTTTAATTTCTAAAGTTTCAAGTTTCTCGCAGCCTGAAAGAGAAAGATCAAAATCTGAGCTTAAATCTTTTTCCTGAAAAGAGTTGAAATCCAAATCATTTACTGAATTTTGAACAACTTCATTTAGATCGTTATTCTCAATTTCCAAAGTTGTTATCTGAAAATTTTCACTATCAGTAAAGAATGGATTATTTTTTGATTCATCGCTTGTTTGAATTTGATTTTGTTGCTCTCGTTGTTCTTTCAAAGATGCCATTAAACAAAGAAGTTCATCCATCTTTTTATTTAGCCTTTCTTCCCTCTCATCAAAATGGCATTCTTCAGAATCGTTGATTTGAGAGCTCTCATTTTGGATTTCTTGATTCTCAAAATTATAGTCCACATCGATTTCACAATTAAAATTATTTCCAATGTGGCGGTTTTTTGAATTGTCAGAAAAATGGAAATGATATTGTAAATCATTTTGATCATAAAAATTATGTTTGTAACCAAAACTGTTAAAATTTGAGTGATTTTGGTTATTTTCAAGATGTTGATATGGGCTATAACTTTGAAAATTTTGGTTTACAACCCCATGTTGATGTGGATCAAAGCTATGTTGGGATCAAAGCTCTTTTGATGAGGATGTGGCCCATAATCGAAATTATTGAAGTTTGAATTGAAATCGCAATTTCGATCAATTTCTATGATTTTGAAAATGTTGGTCATTTGGAAAATTTTGGAAATTGTCGATATTGGGCCCATGAAATTTTTGAAAATCTTGCTTCATTAGTTGTAATTCGTACTCATACTCTTCAAGAGGACGTCTACTCCAATTATTATCCCACATTTCTCGCAATGATTTTTTTTGAATCAAACATTTTAAAGAAGTCACGGCAAGAGATAAATTATTCTCAATTTAAAATAGCATAAAAGACTGAGTTTTTCTTTATTAATTAACCGACACAATTGGAAGGGGGAAGAGGGTCTTATGGCCGTTCACGTATGGTATGAATACTAAGGGATACGACCAATGTTTTACGGGTAGTATGCAACCTCTTTTGCTAGTAGTTCAATAAACTGAACTACTATATATCTGCGATCCTATTATACGAGACAATCAACTTCACAAAACACCACTTTTCAATTATATTATTTTGCAACGTCTATTTTTATTGTTGAAAACAATGAGAATGAAGATTTCAGTTATGGAAATATCAGCCAATCGCAACAATCAGACAATAATAACTGCAGAAATTTAAAATATTATACAAGCAAGCCGCTGCCCCTGCAGAAAATTTCTACAAGCAATGTCTATATTTTTGTTAAGTAGAAGAGCACCTGTAGAGTCCAATTTTTTTTACAATAGGGTACAACAGTATGTTGAGAGAAATTGAGTGGCTATAGCGATTAAAATCCCAGACTTCGCAATTTGTTCACCTCTGAATTATTTAATTGATTTGTTGCTCGAATTCTTTTCTTTCACTTGGCCTTGATTTGAGTTTCTTTCTCTCTTTTTTGTGGAAAGAAGTTGGAATCAAAAAACAAAAGCAAAAGGAGTAAGTAAAGGAGAAGAAAAAAGAAAATAAAGCAAATAAAAACAGAACACTAGCAAAGCAAACCGCTCAGTGCAGCTCACTAAGCTAATAGCAAAACAACTCACTAAACAAATAAACTACTCCAACTTGACAAATGAAGCATCGTCTTGGATAAAAATAGGCAATCCCACCCTCAACCCACAAATACAATTTCTAAGGAAAAATAATAATCGCACAAATCAAATAAATAAATAAATCACGCCTCCTTTTTTGTAAATCGATTACTAAAAGATTTGAACTTCTTGTTGGTTTCAGACCCTTGGTCTTTGAGTTCTGCGATTTAGAATATTTCTGATCGAATTTGGGGGTTTTGAAAATCGCAATTTGGAGTTTTCTTTTCTTTTCGAAATCAAGTCAGGGTCTTGAGCCTTCGGGAGTCGTTTTCTGCAATTCAAGTATGGGGTATTTCAATTTCAGTTTAAGTATTTGATTCGAATTGGAATTGGGGATCTACGAATGGTAGTTGTGTGATGAAGCTTTTGGTGATTCTAGATGCGAGTTGGGGTTTGGATTTCTAAAAGTTGGAATTGTGGCTGATGCGAGTTGTGGGTAGGAAGTTTAGCGGTGAAGGTTGTATTACAAGATGTTGAACTGGTGTATGATCGGTGGAAGATGTGGATTAGGTTCGTGGGTTTGTAGATGATGAGGATGGTAGTCAAAGGGCTCTGTGGAGAAGGGCATCTGTGCGTGATATGTTGTTGAAAGTGACGGGGTTGAAGATGGCTTGAGGAGTTATGAACGTGAATTGGCAAAGGTGTAAAGCAGCTTTACAATTTTTGATGAGGCTGTTCAGTGGTCCCTTGATTACTGTGTTGCGTCGAAGACTGTGAACGGTGAAGTGGTTGGGGATGGTTTGGGGATTGGAAGTGGTTTGACTTGGGGTGGAAACTAGGATCTGTGGAGGAAGCGTGAGTTATGCTGTTGAGGAAGGGTGTCGGTGATGTAACTGTATGGGTTTGAAGGATCGTTCTAGGTGGAAGGTTGTCTGGTGAACGTGATTTATTGCGTGGTGGTGAGGTTGAATATGAGGCGGCAATTGGTTAAACGTGGGTTCAGAAACTGTTAACTGGGGTTGTGATGGGTGAATTGTGTTGTATGTAATGAAGATTGGTGATGGATGATTTGGCTTAGAAATTGGAGATGATCAGAAAGGGTGGAAGAGTTGGATTGAGATTTGTGATCCGGGTTATGGTGTTTGGGGATTTCGGGTTTGTTAGATGGTGTGGAGGCAATGTATTGTGAAAGAATGGTGGTTTGTTTGGATGTAAGTGGCTTCGGTTTTGAAGATGGTTGGTGTAATGAAGATGGTTGCGTGACTGGAGTGTTTGTGGAGGCTATGAA
This sequence comes from Allium sativum, assembly GCA_030737875.1. NCBI lineage: Eukaryota > Viridiplantae > Streptophyta > Magnoliopsida > Asparagales > Amaryllidaceae > Allium > Allium sativum. The sequence continues at coordinate 7,899 of JASFAX010007644.1, read as the reverse complement.
TTCGGTATGTGAATTTACATGGGTAGTTTGATGAATATGGTGGATGTAGAAGTTCAAAAACTTGGACGTGGGTGGAGTCTGCTGTTGTGTGGCAAGAGGAGATAAGGCGGTGGAGATATTATAGGATTTTGGGTTTGCGGTTGGTCAGAGTTTGATGGGTGTGAAGAGAAGAATACAGGAAATCGGCAGAACAAAGAAGGAAAGAAACCAATGGAAAAAATGGCAAAAGATTTTTTTGTAGTTTTTTTTAGAAGAATTGTACAAGAAGAAAAGAGCCTAATGTATCAAAAACGAGAAAGTGAACGAAGAAAGGAAAGAAATCGATTTAAAAATTGGCAAACTCTTTTTTTTAGAAGATTACATTATATATTGCCAAATCTATCCACTCAGATTCTTTCCTATATCTATACACAAGAAAACAAAAAGGAAAAATAAAAACAAAAACTAGAACGAATCGGAAATTAAATAAATAATAAAATTTAATTGTTGCCTCCCCGACAACGGCGCCAAAAACTTGATCGCTCCTTTTCTAATGAACTAGAAAAGCGCAAATTTTAAATTAAATTACTGCAAGCGCACAGATCGTGTAGTATGCAGGTCGAATCACAGGGAGGTAAATTAAATTAAATTACTTATATAATTTCTTGGGCGAGTTAGACAAATCTTCGGGGTTGGTTTTGAAAACAAACGAAATTGAAACTGCAATTAAACTATTATTGAATTGAATTAGATCTGAATCTAATCAAATCTGTATTCAATCCAATATGACCTAGGGAAGCAGTAAAAAGAACAACAATTAAAAATGCAGAAATTAGTGCAGAATAGAAATAACACAGAAATAAAATCAGGATTATCGTTGAAACTAATCAAACGATTAATCACTAATGAAAATAAATGTAAAATACAGCTAGTACTCTACCAAATCTAATTGTGTAGATGGCACTAGTTGCTAAGAAATAGAAAATGCAGAAAATGAAAAGAAGAAACTTTATTGATTCCAGATGGATTTTTACCATGAGAACACAAGGGTATTTATAGGATAGATAGCCAACCCTAACTCTAATACAACGATAAATGGGCCTTAGGGAAATCATAAAAGAGTTTACAATAAGAATTATAAATGGGCCTTAGTAAAATATAGTAAATTTGGGCCTTTCCTCTTTTACTCTTGCTTCCTTGACAATTCTTCATTGATTTGTGATATGCATAGCCCTTCTTCCAATTATTTTGTTATCCAAAAAGCAACTTGATGTAAGATCTTTATCTGCAAGTCTTCAAATATATATATATCCACAGCAATTTGACCTCTATTTTCCATTTTTCTGACTGTAAGTGGCTTAATTGGCATATCTGTAAAAAGTGACAAAACAATACCCAAGTAATATTTATTTATATACAAAAGATAAGATATAAGAGCATAAAATAAACACATTTCTATGTTAATCAAATACCCCCACACTTATCTTTTACTCGTCCTCGAGTAAACAAAATTTAAAAACTAACTAGATAGGTCAAACTTTCGTAGGAAACACGATTGCATCGAGCGTATGCAACAAGCCGTTAAACCTCTAGGTGTCCCTAGTAGGACGAGTGGTGTCTCGTGAGGGTTTTCAGCGGGTACTACCCACAAAATCAGAATGCAGTATGATATGGTTCTAATGTAACTACATGAATGCAAATGACTTATGCAAACAAAAAAAATGAAAACATGACTTGTTTCAGGAAAGTGGTACAACAAATTAAATTAACAATTTCTAGTCAGTTGATTTTATTTTAGATATCTCAACTTGTCACAAATTTTCAATATAAATTAAGTTTTCAAATGTTAAATTCCAGTTTGGCCAGTTAGTTCGGTTGATAACATAGTGCAGCCATGAAATAAATTCTTAGTTTGTTTGTCACAGTTTGTGAAGTGGTATTCTAATTTCCTTGTGTATGGCTAGTCAAATCAATATGGTCAAGAAATGTTTGGGCATCATTGCTCATTCTCTATCACTGTAAAAGTTAAAATTTATGATTAATTACATACACCTAACTTAAAGACCAAGGTATACCACCCATACACTGCCTTGCGGACTGACGGAGAGTTGGGACAGAGCTTGGCGGATTGTGCAGACCGACGCTGACTTTGTCAACAACATGTCGGTAATCCTTAGGTGTCTAATCTCATAAAATAAGACCAAGATATTCCGATGCCGACTTTGTCAACAACATGTCAGATAGAGCTTGGCGGATTTGCACACCAACTCTAGATATACAAGCAATGTTGGATACCCTTGGATTACTATTATTATTATTGAAAATATAAGAACAAGAGAGTTATGCGAATTCAGCTTAACACAACTTAGTTTTAAAGATTCGAAAAGCCAATATAAGTATTTTAAGTCCTCCACTCCTTAATTAAAGACTACAATTTAGAATAAACTTCATAGCCATCACCTAAGAATCTCCCTATGTATCGGTTACACTGTTATCCCTCAAAATTCAACTTTTCATTATATTTCTTATTCAATCTCAGTTGAGAGAAAAAATACTATCAATTGATTAACGATTGTTAACTTATCTTGTTGTATCAATCTAAAATGAGTCGTATTTCAAAAAAAATGGCATGTTACTACGATCTAAAATGCATGATGGTCCTATATGAAAAGAAGAAACAAATGGCATGTTACTACGATCTAAAATGCATGATGGTCCTATATGAAAAGAAAAAAATTAAAAATAAATTAAAAATAAAAGGATGTAATGCAGACTCCATATAGGACGTCTACTCCGATTATTATCCCACATTTCTCGCAATGATTTTTTTGAATCAGACATTTTAAAGAAGTCACGGCAAGAAAGAAATTATTCTCAGTTCAAAATAGTATAAAAGACTGTGTTGTGCTCTATTAATTAATTCACTCAATTGGAAGGGAGAAGAGGGTCTTATCGCCGTTCACGTATATTATGAATACTAAGGGATACGACCAATGTTTTACGGGTAGTACGCAACCTCTTTTGCTAGTAGTTCAATAAATTGAACTACTATATATCCGCGATCCAATTATACGAGGCAATCAAATTCGCAAAATACCACTTTTCAATTATATTATTTTGCAACGTCTATTTTTATTGTTGAAAACAATGAGAATGAAGATTTCAGTTATGGAAATATCAACCAATCGCAACAATCAGACAATAATAACTGTAGAAATTTAAAATATTATACAAGCAAGCCGCTTCCCCTGCAGAAAATTTCTACAAGCAATGTCTATATTTTTGTCAAGTAGCAGAGCACTTGTAGAGTTCAAATTTTTTTACAGTAGGGTACAACAGTCTGTTGAGAGTAGTTGAGTGGCTATAGCGATTAAAATCCCAGACTTCGCAATTTGTTCACCTCTGAATTCTTTAATTGATTTATTGCTCGAATTCTTTTCTTTCACTTGGCCCTTGATTTGAGTTTCTTTTTTTTGTGGAAAGAAGTTGGAATCAAAAAACAAAAGCAAAGGAGTAAGAAAAGGAGAAGAAAAAAGAAAATAGAGCAAATAAAAACAGAACACTAGCAAAGCAAACCGCTCAGTGCAGCTCACTAAGCTAATAGCAAAACAACTCACTAAACAAATAAACTACTCCAACTTGACAAATGAAGCATCGTCTCAGATAAAATAGGCAATCCCATGCTCAACCCACAAATACAATTTCTCAGGAAAATAATAATCGCACAAATCAAATAAATAAATAAAATCACGCCTCCTCCTTTTTTGTAAATCAATTACTAAAAGATTTGAACTTCTTGTTGGTTTCGGACCCTTGGTCTTTGAGTTCTGCGATTTAGAATACTTCTGATCGAATTTAGGGGTTTTGAATATCACAATTTGGAGTTTTTTTTTTGAAATCAAGTCAGGGTCTTGAGCCTTCGGGAGTCGTTTTCTGCGATTCAAGCATGGGGTATTTCGATTTCAGTTTAAGTATTTATTCGAACAGGAATTGGGGATCTACGAATGGTAGTTGCGTGATGAAGCTTTTGGTGATTCTGGATGCGGGTTAGGGTTTGGATTTCTGAAAGTTGGAATTGTGGATGATGCGGGTTGTGGGTAGGAAGTTTAGTGGTGAAGGTTGTATTGCAAGATTTTGAACTGGTGTATGATCGGTGGAAGATGTGGATTGGGTTTGTGGGTTTGTAAATGATGAGGATGGTGGTCAAAGGGCTCTGTGGAGAAGGGCGTTTGTGCGTGATATGTTGTTGAAAGTGACGACGTTGAAGATGGTTTGAGGAGTTATGAACGTGAATTGGTAGAGGTGTAAAGAAGCTTTATAATTTTTGATGAGGGTGTTCGGTGGTTCCTTGATTACTGTGTTGCGTCAAAGACTGTGAACGGTGAAGTGGTTGGGGCGGATATGGGGGATTGGATGTGGTTTGACTTGGGGTGGAAACTCGGATATGTGGAGGATGCGCGAGTTATGTTGTTGAGGAAGGGTGTTGGTGATGTAACTGTATGGGTTTGAAGGATCGTGCTAGGTGGAAGGTTGTCTGGTGAACGTGATTTATTGCGTGGTGGTGAGGTTGAGTATGGGGTGGCAATTGGTTGAACGTGGGTTTAGAAACTGTTAACTGGGGTTGTGATGGGTGAATTGTGCTGTATGTAATGAAGATTAGTGATGGATGATTTGGCTTAGAAATCGAAGATGATCTGAAAGGTTGGAAGAGTTGGACTGAGATTTGTGATCCCGGTTATGGTGTTTGGGGATTTCGGGTTTGTCAGATGTGACGATCCCAAAACCCCGTGACACGGTGTTAAGGATAATCACTGGAATATAACACATTAATCATCATTAGCAGATCACAGATTATAGCATAAACAGAAAATAGAATAATTTACGCACATATGACAGCGGAATCATATAGATATCATCACATCAGAGAAGCACAGTACATGATACAACTTAGTGCATAATGATACATAGTCAGTCACCATCGCCTGAGGAGGAATCATACATAAAGAGTACACAAAATAAATATCAGTCTACATCGCCAATGGCGGAATCATAATATAGATACAATAATGGCGGAGAAAATCCAAGTCAGCACGGTGTAGTCAAGCCTCGCCATGAGCCAAAAGTGCGTTAGAAACCTGTAACTAGGCCGCCCGTGTGAAAATGAGGGCACCCGAGTTTGCAAGGTTAAACAAACTACGAGTCAGTCATGGGACAGGTATGAGAAATCTACTTAACTTATTAACAACAATAATAAGGCAAATCAAAGGACCACGCCACTTTCGCGGAACGGGTTTACTCCAATGAGTGCTAGTGCATGAGATAAATTAAATGATTAAATCATCGCAATGCTTTTTGAAAAATGAAGCCATTATAAGACTCAGGTCCCATCACACAATGCAACGCAAGCCGGAGGATAGAGTTTTTACCATATAATGGCCAAAAATGCTTCATACGAATTAAACAAAAGTGTTTGTTATTATTACTAGTGCATATATATTTCAAAAGCGATTTCAATCATAAATATCAATCATAGGCGGCATAAATGACCCATACCACTATGTCGCCATACTAGTAATACAATCACGTCCGCATATTTCGTATTGGAAATTGGATTCCTTCATGAGTCGAGGCAAGGGGCAAGCTCCTCTCCGTTCGAGACACTCTAGCAAATGTCCTAGGACCCCACTATGATCCTTGGAATCGGCTGGGTCGGTCCTCTCTTACTTTTGAGGATTAGTTATTCCTGAACACACGTTTCCCGGTCCTTACAGACCTATAATCGAGGCGCCTCGCATTCCAACAACCACACAGGTGAAAAGTATATATAATGTCAGGGCTGGTAGGTCACTGACACCACCATAGCTAGAAAGAAACGTCGTGCTCTCCCAGCGGTCCGTCTCCCGTTTTTGACTCATACCGGGGTGTGAGGCTCGCGAATTCACGTCATACACAAAGCTACGTCACACAGACCATGCTTTGATCATCAACCACAAGACTTTGCTTTGCAACAGATGCCTTGATCATATGCCACTTAGGCGTGCCACACAGGCAATCCACTCCATGCGACCGATTTCTATCAATACATAACCTCTGAGCTCGTACGTCTCAGAGAAGGGCGTTAAGCAAGAGAATAAATTCTCCGCCGCCAAACAGATATATATTTAACAGAGATCAATCAACACAGAACAAAATCCAATGTCAGACACACAGTCCATTTACAAGTCCGTTCTGGGTCTGAACGAAACCGGAGGCACCAATTCCTCGCATATCCGTACAATCAACAGTATGTTTGGACGGCTACTACTTCAGTTCCTTCATGGTAGCTACTCCAATCACGAGCATCAGTAGCGCCCATCCATCCAATGTGAAGATCGTCGGTCTTCTACCGTCTTCGACTCTTCAACTTCTCAACGTCGATCGATTATTTGAAATGAGATGGACTCGGCCTTTTCAAATAACCCACGTATATTTAGATTTTCAAATCAATTATTCACAAGGTTGGACTATTCAACATTCACATTTCAGTTCTTTAGTTATAATTCTCATGTTAGACACATTCAACCATCACATATCAAGCAAACACAATGAAATTGGTTTATTTCCACTCTATATCGTCTATAGTATTTTATAACGATATATCGCCATTTTTATTTAATTTAAAACGGCTAAATTTAATTAAACGACATTTCAGGTCGTGTCGATGCACTGGCGCTGTTTTTCACTAATTTTGTTTTACACATATCTGAAAATCTAACCGTTGGATCTTCACAAATTTTATATCATTAGGAAGGTCATTTCAAAACGAATCCAACGGTTTCAGTTTCGGGAAAATCCGACGGTCGGATTCTCCACACTAGTCATTTGAAGTTACGATTTCAATTTACGAACTGCAGCGTCGTTATTCGATTTTATTTAATTATATTTTTATATATATATATATATAATCGTTTCTGGCGCTGTTTTTCTTCAGATTTGAATTAAACATTCCAGACAATCCAATCGTCGGATCTTCACAAAGTTGGTGCCGTTGGAAAGATATTTCCAAGGCAAACCCAACGGTTGCGGTTTCGGGAAAATCCAATGGTCGGATTTCCCGCACTAGTCGTTTGAAATCACGGTTTCAAAACATGAACCGCACGGCCACGTTTCGTTTTAATTTTATTTATATTTATATATTTATATAAATATAGTTCATTCAAAAATTCCTATATCGTTTCCACTTCAATTATAACACTAACGCCTTTAAATTTCGGAAAATTTCGCCATAACCTCCTTTGTACGGGAGGGGCTGGGAAAATTCCCAAATAGCCACACGGGCGTCTCATGTCGAAAAGAAAAAGAAAAAGCCAAGCGGTTAGCCAACAGGCTCATAAAATCATCACCCAAACAAAACAGTAAATGTGTACCTATTTGTCGGGCACAAAATTTTATTCCTCTTCTCTAGCCCCTTTGCTATAACCTGTTCAATAAATATGCATGTACATATATACAGTTTTTATCATTTATCATTTTCCATTCAACTTCATATTTGATTTACTTTGGTTTAAAAAAACCCATCCATTCTAATGTTGCATGCATAGGCTAAAATCATATCATTAGCTAATTAATGTAAATTTCAACTCATGCATATTTTATTTGAACAAGTGGCTATTTTTAACACTTCACGTTTCAAAGATGTAATTTTGGCGAACTAAAATAGATTTCAACACATGACTATTTTATTTAGTTCCTATGCATGTTAAAAATAATATTTCTTCACAGATATTCATTTCAACGTCCGCATATCTCTAGCATATCACATATATGATAAAAATGATATTTTTATCATTTAAAATATTTATTCGACAAATGGATGTTTCCAACACTTCATAGTTTCAATAAAAATAAATTTTTTATTGTTCGATCTTTTTATTCAACACA